>JABGLZ010000966.1:194227-204656 GCA_014705045.1 Colletotrichum theobromicola | reverse complement strand
CCGCCCCTCCGTCTCCCCGGCAAACCACCGCCCCGCCATCTTCAGACTGTCCGTCGTGTGCGCCCCGTCCACGAACCACACCACGCCCCCCTCGTCCTTCACCTCGCACCGGCCCCTCCACACAACCTCCTCCAGCCCCTTCACAAACGCCTCCGGCAACCTCGTCGGATCAGGCTTGAACCCGGGCTCCAGCCTCTCCAACACGCTCTCCGCGAGCCGCACCGCCAGACTCGCGTTCCTGCGCTGGAACTCCTTATCCGGCCGGATCCTCACCCCGGCCATCCTCTCATCCACCTTCACAACCTCCAACCGCACCCCCTTCTCGCCCGCCCTCTCCTCCAGCACACCCTGCGCCTCCGGCACCTGCTCTACCGTAAACGCCCTACTGCCCTTCTTCATAATCCCCGCCTTATGCCACGCGATCTTGCCCACCGTGTCCCCCAGCGCAAACACATGATCGATCCCCAACGTCGTGATCCCCGTCGCCACCGGCCGTCCCACCAAATTCGTCGCGTCATACTCCCCGCCGATCCCCGTCTCCAGAATCGCGCAGTCCACCCCTTCCTCAATAAACGCGTGGAAGCTCACCAGCGTCAGGTAGCGCGAGTAAATCGGCCTTGTCCCCAGCGCCACGCCTTCTGCGTCTGCGGTGCTGCTGCCCAGCCGGTCCCACACCTCGAAGAAGTACTTGGCGAAGAGGGCCTCCGAGATGGGCACGCCGTTGATCCGGATGCGCTCGCGCACGGCGATGAGGTGCGGCGAGATGAGCAGGCCGACCTTGCGCGGGGTGGAGGCTGGGGAGAGCGCGCGGTGCGAGGCGAGGATGGAGTCGGTGAAGGCGCAGGTGCTGCCCTTGCCTTTTGTGCCGGCGACGTGGATCACGTTGAGCCTGTCGAGGTCTGCGGTCTGTGAAGAGGTCGTGTCAGCTGGCTGTCTGTGATTTGGAGATGTAGAGAAAGGAATACGCACCGTATACCCGATCCGCGCGAGGTACGCCCTCATCTCCTTGACGGAAGCTTCGTCGGGGCGCACGCCCGCCTTGCGCCGCGCCTCGATGACGGCGAAGGGCGTCTGCAGCGTGTTCAATGCGTCGACGGCATCCTGAACATCTCTCATCAGCTCAGCGTGTCCAAAAGCCCCCTAATTGTCCCCGGTGCCGAATCTACTCCCTCGTCTCCCTCCACCGCGGGGTATTCCTCCCCCTCCCCTTCCCCTCCCGACCTCGGAGCACAACTGCGCAAAGAGAACTCACATTATACGTCCGTCCCGCCATATTCCTAACAGCACCCCTCGTGCTCGCAAAAAGTCCTATCGTAGGTGTCTGTGTCCTGCTGGTGAACGTTGTCGTTGTCGTCCAGGCGAGGCGCACGATGCGACGAGGGACATGATGCATGTTCGGCTCCCGTCTGGAGGGGCACCTCAGCAGTACAAGCTCTCAAATGCCGTTGGTGGGGGGTTTTTGGACCGTTTGCCCCACTTCCCGCGCTCCCTTGGAGCTGGAATGGGAGCTTGCCAGGGAGAAAGGTACTTATATACATGGAAGCCTACGGAAAAAAGTCAATGCTCGGCGTTACTTCCGATCACCGGCTGCTGGACCGAGTTATCAGTAGACTCGATTTCTGTCATGGTGCAACTAGTTCAGTCTCGTCAACTGGGGGTTGTCTCCATGGTCAGGACTCTATCTTGTCTTATTCTGGTAATAAACAGGCTCAAAGGCTAGGATGAGATACTCGTACATCACAATACTACAGAGTACAGCTGATAGAATACACTGCCTTCATTCAAGTCTATGGCTATGTCTTACACAGACCAGAGGTCTAGGCTCTCTAAGTCTCCTCACGAGCCAACCGCGTCACAAAAGAAAAAAGTATTTGTGTGTGTCCCGTCCATTATTCTACCTTGAGGCTCTGCAGACGCGCCTCTGTCGCAATGACCTGGTGAACTGTTAGCTGGTGCACATGTCGTAGTCAGAAACAAAAAAAAACTTACATCAAGAGCCTGCTGGACCTCCAGCGTCTTCCTCACCTCGCCGAGCCAGTCTCTGCTCAGCGTCTTCGCCCAGCCCTGCAGGCCGTTCATCTCACGGGCCGCGGCGTCCAGGTTGCCCTCCTCCAGAAGCGTCTGCGTGCGCGTCAGGATGCTCTCGACGTCGTTGCCGTCGGCCAGACCCTGCTTCTTGAACATGACCTTGCTGAGGAGGTAGCTTGATGCGTGACTGGCGACGCCAGCCTCATCGGGGAGCAGAGAGGCCTTGCGGACCTCGCTGGCGACTATCCGGAATCTGTCAATCAGCTGGGCGGCGTTGGCGAGGCCGCGCTGGTAGGCGGAGGGGTTGATGGAGGCGATGGCGGCGTTGACGACCGGGTCGTCGGCGGCAATCTCCTTCAGGGCGACAAGCTCGCGGGTGAAGGGACGGGGTGAGGTGGCGTTCTCCAGGGTGGCGCGGACGGCGTCGACGGCGACGTGCAGCTGCTGGGTGCGCAGGTTGGTGTCGACGACCTCCTTCCATCCGGTGGTGAGCTTCTCGAGGTCGGCGACGGCGTCGGACAGCTTCTCGAGCTTGCCCAGGCGGCCCTCACGCTCCGACTCGACGTGCTTCTCGACCTCGGTGACGAACTCCTTCTTCAGGGCAAGAGCCTGCTCGAGGAGCTGGTTGTTCAGGCGCTCCTCATTGAGCTGCTTCTCGCGCTCCAAGAGAAGCTTGACGCGCGCGTCGTAGCTCTCCTTGACCTTCTTCATCTCGTCCTCAAACTCCTTCCTCCACGCACCCTCCTGGGCGACCATGGCGCCCTCGACGCGGGCAATCAGGTCGTTGGCGGCCTTGTCAAAGTCGGCGACCTTGGCTTGGACCTCGGCGGCAGCCTTCTCCTCGACGGAGCTCTTGATGGCCTTGATCTTGCTTCCGACCTTGCTCAGCTCGTTCTTGGCCTTGGTGATGGTGGGGGAGTAGCGGCCGTGGGCCTTGTCGGCGTTGATGACGGTGATGATGTCGTTAAGCATGCGGACAAGGTCCTGGACAACCGGCTCAGTCGCGTCCTCAATCTTGATAGCGTCGATGGGGGCGATCGGGGGGAAGCGGGAAGGCTCGTTGACCTCGGGGGGCTTAAAATCGTTCTCCTCCTGCTTGGGCGCGACAACCTTGGCCTCGACAGGCGCTGGCTTGGGCTCGGGGGCCTTCTTCTTCTTCTCAACGGGCTTCGGCTTCTCCTTGACGGCCGCGACCTTGGCAGCCTGGGCCTTGTCAACAGCACTAGACTGACGGCCAGCAGGCTCACCGTTGTCGGCTACCCTCCAGGATGCGCCGCTCTGGGCGGGAACCGCGACCTGGCTACCGGTATCTCTGGACTTGATCCTGTTGGAGATGTTGGGGAATCGCTTGCGGAAGTCCATCTCTTCAAAGTAGAGGACGGCCTGCTCTCCAAAGGGAACATACTCGGTGAAGAAGTCGTGGAAGTTGTCGTTGACGCGGGAGTACCAGACACCACCGCCAAAGCCGATAGCACCGAGCACAGCGAGGGTCAGGACGAGGTTCCTCAGTCTACGGAAGAAACCCTTCTTCTTCGGGGCGGCGGCGGCGGGTGTCTGAGGGGGAGGCGCGACGGCCTCGGTGGCGGGGGTCGGGGGCGTGAGAGGGACCTCAGTCTTGGGAATCGTTGCCTCGGCGGCGGCGAGCTCGGGAGCGGCGCTCTTCTCAGCGGTGATGGTCTCTGATGCGGGCAGGACTGCAGGTTTGGTCGGGTCGGGCTTCTTGTCGTCGGCAAAATGCCTCTGGCGGGCGGCGGCGGCCTGCCATTGGCGGCCAATGACGGCCGCGGCAGGCCTGTGGCCGAGCACCCTCACGGATCGAATCGACGTTCGCAACATGAGGGGATGCAATGGGCCGACGAGGCGGGATTGGGAGGGGGATGATGTCGAGGGAGTTGTGGTGGAGGATGTGATGGAATCCAGGCACAAAAAAGCTCAGGGAAAAGTTCGGCTAAAACTGGGAGCTGCCAGCCGCGCTGTGCTATCCGCTGCCCGACGGCAGGAACCGGGATGAACAGTGGCTCACGTCACCGGGTGCACTGCACACGACACGCGAGCGACCGACGAGCTCCGGATTTTCAAGATTAAAAATTTCGATAAAACTGATTCTGGTCAATCCGCGTTCTGGGTCTAAGTTTGCACCTCCGATGTAAATTTCAAGGAACTATGACTGCGTTAAAGAAAATGCAGAAATACCTCACGACGTCACCCAACCCAAAAGTCACAGCTGCCATCCAATCTGTTCTATTTGACGTGGCAGCACGCCTCACAAACATCATTCATAAAGCGCGCACCCATGAAGTGAACCATCCGTAAACAGTTGCCTCTATTGCATACTGTACATCAGAAAAATGCTGCAGGATGCTTCCCCCCATAGTAAAAAAAAAAAGTGAATCCGTTCCCGTACACCGTCTTAATCCAGGTCTGTCCCTACACCCGAGTTGCCACAACCGAATGACCAGCGCAATGAAGACACGAAATGTAAGTCACACTCTCGAAAAACGTACTGTTGATATTAAAAAGCTGGGCCTGGCATACCCTATCTCGGCGTAGGGTGCAAGACAACGCTGTCCGACCTCATCCAGCCAAAACGCCGTCATATACGTGCATGTTTGTGGGTGGTGTTTGGCCGCTGGGTCGCCCGGGGCAGTCTGTCGGCAGGAGTCTGCCCAAAACCGATGAGAATACCCTTCTCTCTCCGGTCCTCTCGCTCGTCTGATATGTGATATCCTTTGTGTCGTGCTCATCTAGCAGCTGCAGGGTCCGCTGACGTTGCTGCCGGGGGTCTCGGGCTGGAGGCTGACGCCCTGTCGCTGTCCTGGCCGAGCATGCCTAGGGCCGGCCTGGTCGAGCGGCAGCTTCTTGGCGATGGCCGTGAAGAGATCCTTGACGTTCTCGGCCGTCTTCGCGGACGTCTCGAAGAAGAGAAGTCCAGCCTCGCGCGCGTAGGCCTCGGCGTCTGCTGTGGACACAGCTCGCTTATCAGGCTGCTCGTTGACCAAATCCAGCTTGTTTCCGGCGAGGGCGATGATGATGTTCTCGTTCGCTTGTCTCTGCAGCTCCTTAACCCACGCCTTTGCCTTATCCAACGAAGCCTGCATCTGTTAGCCTCTGGTTTTCTGCTCCATCTTGCCGATCAACATACGGATTGAGTAATATCATAGACAACGACGGCGCAGTTGGCGTTGCGGTAGTACATGGGGGCGAGGGACTTGTAGCGCTCCTGGCCGGCGGTATCCCAGATCTCGAACTTGACTGTGGTGTTTTCGTCGAGAGAGATGGTCTGCGTCAGGAAGGCGGCACCGATAGTAGATTCGCGGTAAGAGTCAAATTGGTCCTGTGGACGCGGAAGTTAGTGGGATGTTTTATGAAGACGTCCCGGTCGGGTATCGACGACATACCTTGACGAATCGCAGAACGATGGAACTCTGGGGGGGACACGTTAGCATGATGGATGGCAATTCCCTGAGTTCCGAAGAGGTACCTTTCCAACAGCGGACTCGCCTGCATCCTCATGATTAGTCCAGCGATTCAAAAGAAGGTATCGAAGTAGATGGAAATACCTAGCAAGACCAGCTTGAACTGCGCAAAGCGCGTGTTCATGCCGCGAGCGCCGGGAGCACCAGGACCTCGGGCAGACATTTTGAGCGATGTGAAGGTTTGGATGGGAGAGGTGGGCGGCTGCAGAAAGCTTCAGGTGGATGGACCTCGCAGACGGATAGGATGCACTGGGGGCCGATCTCTGGAATGTCGCCGGACGGGGTCGCTGGCGGAGCGGAAGTTCGTCGAAACGGAAATGGGGGAAATGGGCGGTGTCGGTCGGAGGAGGACGACGGATCAATGCAACGTCGGTCGCAAAGCAACGGTGGTATCGTGGATCGAAATGGTGATTGCGCGGCGTGGGGTGGTGGATGAGGCGAAAGGTGGGAAGTGGTAGGTAGAGAGGTAGCAGGTAAGGTAGGCAGTCAGAAAGAGTCGATGGCAAGTAAATCGGGTCCAGGAATAATGTGACTGCCTTGGGGGGATGGTGAAGCTCGATGATGAATGGCTGGGCGGGCACGTTGCACACGTCAGGCCTTTGGGACGCTGGCACACTGACTGCACTGCAAATGAAATGGGGGTCCCCCTCTGTCTGATGGCACACTCAATGGAACTGGCACTGACGCCGACACTGCCTGGACTGGGCACCGGGCACCGGGCACCTCCAGCAAGCCAGAGGAGGAAGAAGCGACGGCGTAGTGCTGTCAGGTGCAGCTTTCAAGGCGGACGGGGCCTCCAGTGACCCCGATAGCCCAAGTCCCCTGCTTGCCCGGTCCGTTATGGTGACCTTACCGCTGCAGGTATCTTGCTGCAGTAGATGGGTTGAAGGGTACTTGGGAGCTATCCATCATCGGTTCTCTATCTAAGGTATGTACTGCAGAGCAACCTCATGCAGCACAAGGCACCTCAAGCAGCTTAGCGCTCTGCTCGGGGGGCTAGACGGCGTTGATTTATTACCTCAGCTGTCCGCGGCCACCTTGCTGAGTTGAGCTCCTGTCTTCCGGTGTCCCGTCCTGGAGCTATTTACTGGAGAGGTGAACGTGGTGAGTGTCCAATGCCCCTTCACTTTCCACGCCGCCCACATCATCGCCCATCAGGTACCAATCTGCAGGTACGTACCGCATGGAAGTGCAGACATGAAGAGGTGCGTTATGTAAGCCATGTGATGCCGAGTCTATTGTGTTTTTCATTGGTTCAGAGCTTCGTTTCTGCGGTCCGTGCCCCTCTTTCACAAGCCGGACTTCCAGGAGGTACGTACCCACTCGACCAGTGTTGAAGGCAGTCCACTGTCAGTGCAGCAGCACCCTTGAAGCTGTAACTCGGCTGAAGTGCACCAGCAGCACGCTGTCCCCGCCCCGGCGACCCCCTTCCTCAAATGCCACCCGCCAAGGGAGCTCTCTCGCCTCCTCCTTAGCCGTGGAGGGTCCTGCTGCTTGGTATGAGGTAAGGAGGTAGGGGACTGCCTGCGTAAGGGAACTGCGCCTGCGCCTGCAAAGTGACGACAGCCACTCCTCGCCAGCCAACCAAAGCCTCAAGCTCCAGCTGTCCTCAAGGCTCACGGCTCTGGCTTCTGCTCTCTTTTTCGCGATCGCCGACCACGCCAACGCCCACCTTCGTTGACCGATCCTACGGGCATCAAGACTCCCAACTTTTTAATCCTTTCGCTCGCTCCTTTCGCTCCCCTTGCTTCACCCTCCCCTTCTACTCTCCCCTTCTTCTCGAGTCTCCCCGTTGCTGTCGACATAATGGCGCCCACTCTCCCATACCGCGACATCAACGTCAAGGTCGCCCCTGATTCCTACATCTTCACTTCGCCCTCCTCTCCCGATGCTCCCGCCTTGATCATCGACCGTCCCACCGGCGACTTGCGCCTCGGCGATGCAGGCTTGGGCAAGAGAGTCTCCCGAGTTTCGAGCATTGCTGGTATTCTGGGCATCATCCAGCTTAGACTCGGTATGCCGGTAGCCACCCAAGCTCCCCAACGAACACTGCGCTGACCCGACGATTGCGACAGACAAGTATGTCATTGTAATTACAAAAGCCCAGCCTATGGGCCGCCTCAAGGGCCACATGGTCTACAAGGTCATCACCACCGAGATCCTGCCCATGCGCGAGCGCCAGATCCGCGACCCCGACGAGGATACCTTCATCGGCTTGCTCGACACCTTCATGAAGAACGGCCCCATGTACTTCTCCTACTCCATCGACCTCACAAACTCCTTCCAGCGCCAGGCCTCTGCCGACACCTCCCTCCCCCTATGGCAGCGCGCCGACGACCGCTTCTTCTTCAACCGCTTCCTCCAGTCCGACCTGATCGACTTCCGCACCCGCGGCGCCAGAGGTCAGTCTGGCCCTCAGGCCGCCGCCGACCCCTTCATTCTGCCCGTCATCTTTGGCATGCTCGAGATCAAGCCCACGACCTTCAAGGCAACGCCAGTCACCGTCACCCTCATCTCCCGCAGATCGAGACACCGCGGCGGAACCAGATATTTCACCCGAGGTGTCGACGACGAGGGCCACGCCGCCAACTACAACGAGACGGAGCAGATCACCATCTTCAATGATTCGGGTAGTGGTATGGGAGGCTTTGCTGGCAGCACCGACATGCAGAGTGGCAAGTACGGCGCCAGCGGCCAGGAGACGCAAATAATGTCCTATGTCCAGACCCGTGGCAGTGTCCCCACCTACTGGGCCGAGATCAACAGCTTGCGCTACGTCCCGAAGCTGCAGGTTCGCGGCATCGACAGCGCCCTCCCTGCGGCGAAGGCACACTTTGAGGAGCAGATCCGCCTGTACGGCGACAACTACCTCATCAACCTGGTCAACCAGAAGGGCCGCGAGCAGCGTGTAAAGAACTCATATGAGCAGATGGTCGAGAAGCTCATCTCCACCCCCAAGGAGCGTACCGAAGGCGACAGCCACACCAACGAGAAGTTCACCACAATCCAGCCTGAAAAGCGCGCCGTCGAGTACGACCGTCTTCACTACGTCTACTTCGACTACCACCACGAGACCAAGGGCATGAAGATGCACCGTGCCTATGCTCTCATTGAGAAGCTCAAGGAGGCACTTGACGCCCAGGGCTACTTCCGCGCTGTCGACATGCCCGGTGCCAATGACGGCCGTCTCGAGCCTCGCGGCTACCAGACCAGCGTTATGCGTACCAACTGCATGGACTGCCTCGACCGCACAAACGTTGTTCAGTCTATGTTCGCCCGCCACATGCTTGACCGCATCTTCGAGGAGATGGGTCTAATGAGCCGTGGTTCCTCATTCCGCGATGAGGACCCCGCTTTCGAGCACATGTTCCGCAATCTCTGGGCCGACAATGCCGATGTCGTTTCTAACTCCTACTCTGGCACCGGTGCCATGAAGACAGACGTCACCCGCACCGGCGTCCGCACCAAGATGGGTGCTCTTCAGGATGCCCGCATCGGTGTCACCCGCTACTTCAAGAACAACTTCCTCGACGGCCCCCGTCAGGATTCGTTCGATCTCTTCCTCGGTGTCTACTTGCCGGGTACCGCCAACATCGACAGCTCCCTCATCTTTGCTGACCGCCGCCCCATTCTCATCCAATCCATACCCTACCTTCTCGCCTTCAGTCTTTTCCTTATCTTCGTCGGCCTCTTCACCAAGACCGAAGCCACCGTCACCATGCGCATCTTCATCTTCTTCTGGCTGGCTGTTGCTGCATGGTGTTCGAGCTTCATATTTGGCCATGGCATGCTCTACGTAAGTTCCCTCTTTTTAAGAATACGACCAGTACTAACACCACCTAGGTAAACTGGCCCAAGCTAAACCCCAGACCGTGGGCCTTCGAAGGCTACAACGAGCACATGTCCAAGGCTCGCAAGGACTCAGTTCTGGGATCCTTTGTTGCCCGCCATGAGCGCGGCCTCAGCACAGCAAGATATTCCAACGCTGAGGAAGGCAAGAAGAGAATTGAGTAGACTCTTCTGCACAATTCTCCTATTAGCTGCTCGCGCAAAAGTCGCTTCACACACATTTTTCTTTTATTTGCTCCTTGTGCCGGATCATAGCCAGCACAAATATATTGCCTAGGTCATTTTGAGAGGACAGGCCTGATATCCCCTTTGTCATGGGTTCTTGAGGAATACTTCAGCAGGGAGTTAAGAGGCATTGGCATAGACTAGATGTCTTTGTGAAAGAATATGCCCTGCTAGAACTGAATAATACAACTACTTTCTTGTTCTGGTATCTGCTTTATTTGTGCGACGCGATAATTATGAGAGGGATGGTTCCTTGGATCGATCTTCGAGTTCATGGTGTGCACCAGTCTGGGTCGGGGCGTACAAGAACAATATTATCAGAAACTTACAATGAAATGAACCGCATCAGGTACCAATGGCTATAAGATTCCTACATGCATTCGAATACGCCAGGAAGACTGAGGTAGGATGCCTAGAGACAGTTAGACGGGCAAAGAGAGTGTCTAGCAGTACAATTAGGAGGCTTCAAAACCGTCTACTGACTTTGGGGGTAAGGTACAGTGTTGTTTTGATTTTTACATTTCGCCGCCAGAGATAGCAATGTTTGTCTGTCTTTGCTGGGAGAAGTGGGTATCAGAGGACGTTATATAAGGTATCCATGATGACTGTGTGCCTTATTCTTTTTTCAGTGGATGCTACTCGATGAATGTTGTTTTGCTTTAAATTATGTGTTAGTGAAACAGTGATACGAAAGGCGGACAAACAATGTAGTTAGGGTGTGCGGTCTGCTCTAGTCCGGGGAATTTGGATGCCACCACGGGCCGAGATGGGTGTACGTGAGTTTCCACTCTCAGTTGCTTCTGAGCCTTAATAAGTCGGTGTTCTAGATCACTAAAGTGAATACGTTTAAA
>JABGLZ010000966.1:169466-194194 GCA_014705045.1 Colletotrichum theobromicola | reverse complement strand
ACGGGTGAAAGTGATGAAAAATAGGGATATGTTTTTAACTTAAAGATAGTATCTAGTTGGTAAGTGAATACGTTAAAAACAGGGACGGGTGAAAGTGATGAAAAATAGGGATATGTTTTTAACTTAAAGATAGTATCTAGCCAACTAGACGGACAACTACCTATCAGCTCTCTAAAAAGATGGTTACTTAGAGAACTAGTATTATATATATTATAACTATTATTGTCGTTATTTAGAGGAGGAACTGATTGGTTAGATCGCGAGGCATCTGGGCCTTTGTTATTACGACCGAACGGCCCCTTCAGGCTTCAGCCTGAAACAGTGAGGTTTTCAGGATTATAAATACGTGTCACGTCAATTGTAATCTTGTCTGGTACAGGCAAATCAAAAGTTTCGTGGTCCATAGTATTTCTACAGGGTAAACGGATAACCTTGAGCGTGGCTGGGTCTTCATGTATCCCCCCATGTGATATCACGGAAACCAGAGTTCAATCCGTCTTGATACCTGGCGAATTGGCTGAATACGCCATCTCGGATAGAGATCAGGGGAAAAGGACAGTGAAATCACAAAAATGGAAGCTGTTATCGAGACATTTGAGCGGGAGGGCTTAGGTTTTGTAAAGTCCACAGCAAGCCAAGGTTCATTTTCAGAACTACAATCCAAGACTGTTCTCATTTCCTGTTGCTTAAATGAGAGAAAAAAGGAGATAGGCAGTCCTTTTCCTAAAGATTATGCCGGTGCGTGGATGTCTTGCAGAGGCGCACGACTCAGTGTTGACTCGACATTCGATTTGGCTCTTTTCTAGGAATTGAAGTCCTTAAACGAAAACGTTCATCCATATTCTATCTAAGAACAGTTACCTATGGCGAGATGAAGTCGTGCAACACTTCTTAGGGATAGGTGGAGAATACCGAGGCTTTAAGCAATTTAGCCCCTTTCTTAAGTTGAACATACCGACAGATCTGGGCCCTGCTTTGACGATTAAACTTGCAAGCCCCGATAATCGAGACATCAACGGTAGTGCGGTCCTTCACGAACCACATCGACCACACGATCCACGACGAATCGCCGTCTTCATCCAGACCGACTCTTGCGTCAACCACGGGGCTGGTCGGGATTCCAGTCGTTCTTTCGATCTTGCCGCTTGTGCCTGCCCCTCCCAGGACTCGCGCAGTGCTTGAGTATCACCATTGTCTGCTGCGACACTATCTGGCGAAACGGAATTCCAGTCACCGATGATGTAGGTGAGGCCTAGGCTTTATTATGTGTGATTTGTACGAGTGAACGAGATTATCGGAATCACAGCGGACCGAGTTGGCCGGGCCTTCCGTCACTCGGGGAGGCGGACTTCAGAATGTCGGGAAATTGGCCTGCACCAAACCTCGCCCCCGACCCGAACCCTCGGGCCGTGACGAATGCAGCTCAATCATCCGTGTAGGGCAGACACGCCCGTCTTGAGCGATGCGTGGTGTACTAGCACGAGGTTAAATTCCCATGTGTTGGTTCAGCTAGCCTGGAAGCCTTGGCCTACTGTCTCAGCACCCCCCCTGACATGTGTCTTCACGATTCTGCTCCCTGTTCGAGCGGTTACTCATTCCTGCCTGGTTGCATGAAATGCAATGTGGAGATGACGCTTCAAAAGTTGCCCAGTCGCGCGAGACACCATCACACTGGTGATGGTGAGGCTCATCAATCGTTCTTTTGCCCTCGTTGACCTACTTGCTGGTCAACTTGCCAATGTTTTGCAACTGAATACGTGTATGACTTATATAGAGGCATCATTTGCTCTCAAGAATAAATCTAGACGCTCTCTGCGTCTGACTTGGAGAACGTATCACAAAATCCGCTTGCACTAGAAAACCTACTGTTCGACATCATGCGACAAACTACCATCTTACGCATTATCTCACCGTTCTGGCTGGTAGTTGCTGCTCGTATTCCCGCAGAGCGAGTAGCTATAATGCAGGTAGCCATAACTCCGGCCACGGTAACAAATGTGCTTCCTGGTGGTAGTTCGATGTCTTCCTTGATCTCATCATCAACATCCACAAGCTCTAGTACTTCTTCCTCCACGTTGTTATCAAGCACATCGGCCTCGTCCTCCTTTGCGTCGTCTTCCACTTCGCAAAGCACAGAAGCCGGTTCTTCGACGCAGCTATCGTCCTCCACAATTTCTCCAGGTCCTAGTTCTAGCACGGCAGGCTTGTCATCATCATCACAGATCTCTTCCGGAACATCCACGGGGCCCCAAAGCTCGATGACATCTAGCACACAGGCCCTGTCTTCAAGCACGTCCACCTCAACATCGACCACTTTCCAGTTCACCAACTCTTCCTCGACATCAACCACGACACTGGCGACGAGCTTGCTCTCTGGATCACAAAGCACGTCAACAAGTCTACCATCGGCTTCCACAAGCAACGGAAACATCCTCCAAAGCTCAACTACGCCCAGCGCGGTATCTTCGACCGGAGCCACGCCACAGTCCAGCTTGAGCTCAGTAATCCCTACCAGCTCCGTTGTTAGTTTTGTGGGATCTTCTTCTGGTTCTGCATCCGGTTCTGCCATAAGTTCGGCAACGAGATCCACAATCGATGCTGTAACGAGTAGTTCCCCCGGCGGTTCCCCATCAACGTCTCAAGTCACCACTGCCAGGACCATCTTCGACAGCAATATCGGGGGGATTGGTGTGTCCTCGACAACTGTACCAGCTTCATCGACGTCCACCTTGTCCAATATAAGCTCATCTCTCGGCACTATCGATAGTTCACAGGCTTTGATTGGTGTTGCAGTCGTCTTGACAATTAGCCCACTTCAACCCCCTGCCGTCACTCAGACAGTCTCGTAGCGAGAAAAGGCCTGTTCAACGAAGTTTCGATGTTACTTTAAACCAAATAAACAATTCCTTTCTTAGCCTCGATCCTTCACTGCTGTGGTTTATTCTGTATGGATCTTGAAACTATCCATGGCTGGATGATAGCTAATACTGCGTAGCCGGGTCTATTGAATTTTGTCCCGATTCTATGTCTGTTGGATCCATCACATCCTGGATGCCCAGAGCTGCAGCCTTTGGCAGGGGAGTGTGTTTGTCTATGCTGCGCCTCCTACCAACACAAGTAGCAATCCACAACAATAACATAAATACCAGAATGGCCCAGGTTTCGCAACTGCAAAACTCTCCTTAAAGAATCACGCCCATTCTCAATTCCGCTCTACTTGGCAGCAGAACCGAATTAAGAATCACCAGCCTGGGGAGCCGCCAAGTCTTCTGCATCGCGTACACAACTGGAAACCAACTTTCCAACATCAAGCATGGGACAACCCACTACAGCCGAGGTCGAAGCTTCCTTTCCAACACAAGATAATATCGGCCCACCTCCCCCTTACATATCAAACGTTGCCACAGTAGCTTCATCGAGCTCCCCATACCAAGTCAGCTTTTCCCCAGCCACGGCCAAATCCAAAGTTCCGCTCAGCCCAACTCCTTCTCTGCACCACCCAATGCCCCGCACTTTGAACGTGTACTCGCAAATCAAGTTTACCCAGACCGCACATCTCGGCGACAGCACGAACCACAAGCTCTTCGCCTTTTCGACCTACTACGTTTCTGGTGGTGGCAAGTATGACGGGAAGCCTTGCATAATCCTTCGGAATGGTCCCAGCAATAAAGACCCTGCACTAGCTACGATCTCCGAGGAGCCAAACTGGACTTTGGCGTCGACAACCAGCATCATTACACTACCACCGCTGAGCGCCACAGTCGACGCAGCCACTGCGCCTCAGGAACAGAGCTTCAATGGTGTCACGGAGATCATGCGCGGGGGGATATTCAAAAACCAAGTCACGTTTGGATACCGTTTCTCCATCGAGGTGGACCATGTTGGCACGCTTCGACGCGAGGATTTTGAATGGCAAAAGGCGGACAAGAGCGAGATGGCAGACGCCAGGGCGGTCTTCAAGCTTGAGCGGCTCAGTACAAACACTGTTCGCAACGGCACAACTGAGAATGGTCGGCATGATTCTGGCTGCGTTGCCATCGTTGGATTCAAGTGGGCATTAGCTTGGAACAAGCCATTCAGGTTTGAGTTTGTGGGCGAAGGCGCCACTGGTGTCTTGGGAGATCGGTGGGCCGTCATGGCACTTGCCACCGCCATAAGAATTTGGATTCTTTACGTTCAAAGAAGGGTGCTCTGAGAGATTGGGGTATTGAACGCTGTTGTGACTGGGCTTTCGTGCAGTAATGAGCTAAGAAGTTAAGCTACAGTATGGACTGATAATTTGGGGGTTTTACAAAATGAACACTCTTATGGAGAAGATACCTTAGTCTTCTGCCTGTATTCCCGTCCTCACGTACTGTCGTTTTTACTCTAGACTTTTTCATCGCTCTTGTCACTTTGCCTATGCATGTGCCAGCTACGAAACATTGTCAACTGTTTGACAAGGCCCTCAATGATCCAAAAAAGAAACGAGGAATCCTTCATGGCCTCAACACCATATTCTCGACAGCGTCGCCCAACGAGCAGTCTTCACTGGCGCCATCGTGGAAAAGATGTCAGCAAACCCACATATCGGGAAGTGAAGGCGCCATTCGACAAGCCGAAGTTTACTTCCCGAGAAAGCGGGGCTTACCGAAGCCGAACTTGCGAAAATTCGGTCAGTCGCCCCTAATCATCCCCCCCGATGTCCACGACGTCGGTCAGGCAACTCTCTCTGATCTTCATCTATCTGTTTCGGAATCACTTATTTAGGCGTCATTATTTGCTTCCCGAGGATTCATTTAGGCATGGTCGATCGGGGTACACCGCTCCGCTACCGGAAGAACGGCCGCCTGCAGGCTTGCGACCCTTGTCGCCGGCGGAAGGTCGTCTGCGATCATGCCCGTCCGGTCTGCGGCAGCTGCAAGAGGCGGAGGAAAGCGGAGCCATGCGAGTACACGGTCGGCTCACCGGCGCGGATGCAGCCTCTTGAGATGCCGGAGCGGGACTCGGGCCAGTTAGGGTCAGGTGCCTCGGGTTCGGACGGAGGACCGGAGCAGCGTTTGACTGGGTCATCTGTCGTTGAGCAGCCCATGCAAACAGAGATAAGTGTGGCTGGGAACGAGCATTTAAACTCGAGCTCTGGGATTCATCAACATCGGAGTCCACATACCGAAGTGACAACTTCTGGGCATCTTGGATTCAACTCGTTCGGCGATATCTACAGAGAAGTGGGGGACAGCTTGTCTGATCACGATACTAGAGCAGCTGGAACATCTAGGACGGATGGTGCGACAGACGGAAGTGACCTGACCACCCCTTCACATGGAATTACTGAGCTTCCACCATCAACAACAACATTAGAGACATGCCTCTTTGTTTTACAAAGTATACCCACCGAGGACAAAGGTCAGGCGTTGTTCGCAGCTCACTTCGATCCCCACGACGCATTTGTACGCCCAGTCGCCCAGCGCGCCCTCGACTCTTTGTACGCGACGTACGGAAGCTACCTCGGCACGGTTCGAGACGACGCCCAGCTCTCGGAGCTGACCCACATCCTGTGCGCCAACACCGCGAAGCCGTTCTCGGAAAACGAAGCCGATCCCGAGAAGTGGATGGCTCAGTTTACTGGGACGAATATCAGATGGGAGACGCTTGGGATTCTTTACATTTACTGGGAGCTCAGCTCAAGGAACGACCACCTGGTTCGTCCAGAGACCAGGCCGCCCCCACCTGGGGGTCGAGTTGCTGCATTTCGACAACGAGATGTGTATAGAAAATGCATCAATGACTGCCAAGCACTGGCGAGGCGAGCTACTGAGGTCGGCAATACGCTGCTGCTGTATGTGTACTGGAAGCGGACGATTGTCGCGTCTATAGTATCAGGAGATACTAGTAAGTACATGTAACCATGCTACCATCTTCAGAGCGCACAAGACTTACACTGGACTGTCACTAAAGGCCTGTCGTGTTGGATGTATAATGGCGAAGCTGTCTCGCTGATGACATTTCTCGGCCTACATGTTAACTCAAATAAAGGCACCTACAAGCCAACTTTAGCAAGCGAGATCAAACGACGGCTTGTGTGCAGGATTTTCGTAATCGACAAGGTTGTCTCTTCAATCACGGGACGGCCTCCTCAACTTGGCCGACGTTACATGCTTACACCCCCGCCTCTGGATCTGAAGGACGACTACCTAATGGCAGACGAAGAGACACTAGCGCGTGCGGTTGCTGCTCTGGATGACAATGGTTACAACACGGACGGAGCAGCTTACTCCATTACATTCTGGCGGGCTCGCGCCCAACTCATGATCATTCGAGACGAGATATTCGAAATCTCTCTCGGCGTCGAGGGGGCTACCTCTGCAGAAACTCTTTAGTAAGTCAGCGGTGATTTTTGGCTGGTAAACCGAAGCTCACATTCACCCAGCGATCTGAAGAGTAGAGAACTGCAGGCTGCAGCAGACATGCCGTCGGTGCTGCAGTTCAGGGAGGCGGACGTGCGAGACCCCGACGTCAGCACCTACTTGCTCTACCCCAGGATTCTCATGCGTCTAGAGCACCTCCAAAACCTGTTCTTCATAGAACGGCTCTTGCGCCGCCACGGCTGTGCCAACGAGAAGGATCTTCTCGCCGTGTGCTACGACTTGACTACCACCACGATGCTTTTCTGGACGAACATGGATGGTCTCGCCATGGTGTACGAGGATTTCAAGTGGTTGGTGAGTAAACAACCTCTTGCTCGCACCGTGTGCAGGGCAGACACTAACGCGGGCTTCCAAGGTCATGGCATATGCAGCCCCCGGCGGCGGAATCCTCTGCCTCGAGCTCCTGAAACCGACCGTAACACTCAACGAACCCAACGGCATCACTAGTGCGAACGGCGAGAGTGTCACCCGGTCCAGTATCGTCCAGCTGCTGAGTCTGCTCGTTGGGTTTCTCAACTGGGTCAGTCCGAAGGAGGCGAACGGCAACATCTGCGCCAACTGCAAGATCATTGTGCAAAGGGTGTTGGACCAGGCGCTGAATGTGGCACCCAGCCGGGATGGTCCGTCGGCGGATTTCTTGGAATGGGATTTCTCGACGCATTTGGACTTCAACTTTGATTTGCTGGATACGTTCGAGTGGACACGACCCGAGTTCTCGTGGGGGGACTTGCCTACTTAGGGACTTGGGTTTTGCACTAGAACTTTTGAGGTGACGTGTGATATTGCCTCAAACTAGCCATGAGCGACTTGGTGACTTTTAATGACGACTCATGGATCGGCCCTGTTGTATGTTGACGTATACGGAGAGGATGATATCAGCAAGACAAATAGTAATCAATCACAGACAGTGCGTTTATGGGAGGACTTTTTACGACTTAGAAGAAGTTAGCATAGTTCATTATGCACGCGCGATTGCAACCCATTTCGCGGGTTTGACCAGATGTGATAGGAGTATCACCGCAGTCCTATACGCCTAGCTGGTTGCCGAGTTCGTGGCTGAAGAAGATGTATCTTGACCAAGACTCGGTATGGTGAAACACCGCGCCGATAGCTCAAAATCATTGGATGATTCCAGAATAAGCTGCTTTCATGAGAAGCCAGATATGGTTATACTTCTCAGTAAGATTATCCATGCCGAGTAACCTCTCCTCGCGGATGAGAATGTCCGTACCTAGGCTAAGACAATCATGGAGTATTGAGGGTCAAAGCGGTTTTAATGATGTAACCTAGGAAATATCCATCGGCTATATTCCGCCCTTAGATCTCGGCGTCCGTCCGTCAAGCTCTGTTGGTAGTATGGTTTCGGTAGATGGACTGCCCGAAGTTGGTGCCGCTAGTGAGAGTGAACTAGTAGCGGGTGAACGCGCTCCTTGCTCACGTTCGTAAGGGGCAGTTGATGCAAAGTTAAGAGAAGATTTGTATTCTTGATAGAACAAGCGTGGCGTCAAATCATTTCCGAAGCGTGGTTCCTCATCGCATCGTGATCTCCATCCATCGACCACAGCATTGAAGCCAAGGACGCAACTCATCATCAAACACCGAGGACTCAATGAACCACCAGTTACTTTACGAAAATACGGTGTGAAGGACTGTGTTAGAGTGCCTGTCAGCCCTTGTCTAGCTGGTAAAGAAGTGCCCGGCTATTGAACATGCACGGTGCCATCCCTGCATATTCCCAAAAAGACGCCAACCCCAATCTCTGCCATGATCTTCACTTGTCCCCATCTTCTTCGGAAAAGATCGAAAATAACATCTCCCTTTGATCGCCAACACCTCCCCACGTGTATCCCCTACCGAGGCTTGCGCCGCTTGCAAGACCTGACTCGACGACGCGCCACAATGAAGTGAGGAAAGACGTGCCATCACGGCATTTCCTCCGATCGAACCCCCGAAAGGTCGGCAGACCGAACATCGGCGACTGCGGCGGGCTGCGGCGGTACGCGACTTGAGCATCGTTCGGAGACTCTTCGGTCGGAGACGGCACGATCGTCTGAAAAGCCCAACCTTCAGCACTGCATACCTGGACCTTGCCGTCGATCAGCCATGGCCCTCCGAGACATCTGTCTCTTACCCACCCAGCCCATCAATAGCTCCGAACGGGGGGAAGGGGGTTCCATAGGGTTGACGACGTCCTACGTCGGCAACTGTTGAGTACCACCCTCCGACACATGTCAATGCAGATCCGGGCAAAAGCTGCCATGCCCTTCCGCCAAGACCTTCTCAATCGTCACCTCGTGCTTGTTGCCCTAGGCCAATGGCTGCCGGATCGCCGTCTTCTGAAGAATCCTCCCCCCCTGGCTTGAGGGCGTCGAAGCTGGGTCGCACCGGCTCCCTCTCGCGATGGCGCATTCTGTGTGGCTTGGGTACCCGACCGGCTGCCATCGCCTTGCGACAAGATGTTGCATCATGCTAACAGCGACGGTGACAGTCGCTTGACGGTTGTATTCAGGGATTGAAGCGAGAGATAAGATACATAGACACCGACTGGATTGTTCTCCCTTCCAGTGATCAGCGGCTATCAGACACCTACCTTAACGGCCCGCGCTGTCCCTGAATTGACTCTAACCGGCTGAATGGGAATCGCAGGCCAAGCGTCGGGGTGTCCCCCATGGTGGGCGGGCGATGTCACCAGAGAGAGGCTGGACAACAACATCAACGGCTATTCGCACATTTCGCTGATGCGACCTCAGAGGAAGATCCACCACGTTTGTTTCAACGAGTGCATCCTCCTTCCTCCTTCTCGATACGAACATGCGCCACAACCGAGTTGTTGGTCTAGAGCCTTGCGCTCGAAGTCGGCCAAGGAGCCACCATTACCCGTCTCAGTCTTATTTCCGATGCAGCTTCTTGCATGGGATGTTGCTGACGCTCTTGTTACCGATCACACGACAGGCAAGGGGTCCGAGCGGGCCATGCCCAACACAGAAGTTGGCAGCTGGAGGCTGGAAACTGAGGCATCGTGATCATCAGCAGAGGTTGTCTGCAAGTTAACCCGAAGAGGCACCATCACCGTTTCGTACCAACAACGCACGCCTATCTAGCAGCAGCAAGGGGACAGGTCGCTCTTTGGATCGATTAGAAAGTCAATTACCGCGGGGTATCGTGGTTCCCTCACGCGCTATTGTGGTATCCGTCAAAGAATTACAAGTGTCATACGTGTCGTCAATTGCAAAAAAGGAGGAGGGCCAGACGCCCATAAAACCCGCTAACAAAAAGGGAAAAAAACCCCAATCCCGTCCTGTCCCAATCAGAATGGCGACCCGCTCCGCCCCGTCTTCGAACTCGAAGCTTCCAGCTCCCGCATGTGCACCAGGCTGGTTTCGTCGTGGTAGTCGACGGCGTACTCCTTGGTGTACATGATGCCGGTGGGGCTGGAGAGCCCGGACTCGCGGTCGACCGTCTTGATCTTGGCCTCGTTGCCAAAGGTGCGCGCCCTGCTGCGGCCGGCGGTGCCGCCGCCGCCGTGGTTGCCGCTCGACTGGATGTAGTACTTTGCGGCGGCCGAGGTGCCGCGCCGCGTGGTGCCGAGCAGCTTGGGGAAGAAGCCGACGAGGATGATGCGGACGGAGGGCATGCAGGCGCAGATGATGCCCGTGTTGATCTCGACGGTGGACCAGGTCGCGACCTCGAACTGGTCCCACGTCGGGTTCTGGGACTTGGCGAAGGCGACGAGGGACTGCAGGCGCAGGATGCTGACGACGGTGACGCTGTGACGTGTATCAGCACACGTGCCCGAGACGGTTTGAGAGAGGGAGACAGAGTAAAGGGATGGGGTGACTTACAAGGTACCGACGAAGAACATCATGGCGACTCCAATCTTCTTCTTCCAGTGCAGGTTGAGGCTCTTGATCTGGGAGAGGGGCAGCGCGAGCATCCAGAAGTCCAGCACGATCGAGATGCCGGCGTTGGCCCACGCGATGGCGTTGATGTCCAAGCACGTCCCGGGGGTCTCCCCATCCCACTTGGTCCAGTAGAAGCTGATGGGCGTGCACTGGAAGACGGCGACGAAGATGAAGGTCAGCCCGAAGACGGCGTTGAACGCGACCGTGCCCCAGATGAGCTTCTTGCACGTCTTGTTGTGGGAGAAGATGCGCATGTAGAAGAAGAGGAGCGACATCTTGAGCAGCGTCACCTGGGCGAAGTACATGGGCTCCATGACGAAGAACCAGTACCCAAAGTCGGTGATCCTGTCGAACGGGACGGTCCAGATGTCCCTGCCGAGGCCGTTCCCCACGAAGCCGACCGAGTTGATCACGGTGCCGGGGATTCCCGAGCCGAGGGTGATGAGGATGAAGTAGTCGTCGACGCCGAGGTCTCCCATTGTCGCGAAGATCTTGTGGACGAGGCGGATGATGACGAAGACGCCGGAGAGGGAGCCCATCGTGATGGAGATGACGTTGTACTGCGTGGAGCGGTCTCGGACTGGCGCGCCGCATGTCGTCTGGGTGAGGTTCTTGGTGGCTGCGAGTGCAAGGTTAGCCAATGGTTGTGTTCCGAGTTTGCTGGTGTCTGTCTGTCTTCTGTCTCTTCTTTTTTTTTGACTTCAGAGTTCCCGGAAGTTTACTGACTGAGTGCGTTGCGGAGGGTGCAGTTGGCCAATACACAAACTTCAACTTCGGCCTGCAAAGGAGCGTTGGTGCAGATACACGTCTGGTTGGTGACCTGGCATGGCGAGTTCAGGACCGCCGTGACGAGGCATGATTGCTGTTTTCCTCCCTGTCAGTCTCGTGGGTTCTTTCTTTCACCGGTGGGGGCCGCACACGTCGTATGCGAGGTTTCGAGAGTTACATACCGCACAGGTCGGCAGTGCAGCCACGGCCGCAAGGGCATCGCTCTGGGCGGCGACGCAGCACAGCAGGGCGGCCAGGGACAGGAACAGCGAGAAGAACCTCATGGCGGAGGGTGTCGTCGAGTTTGGTGAAGGGGACGAAGGAGAAGGCCTCCCTCTTTCCAGAAGGGTTCGGTGGGACGGGAGGGGACGGGAGGAACGGTCGTCTTGAAGGCGCTAGATATCTATCCCGTCGACCATGGCGTAGCGTCTGAATCGGTTCGTCTCTGTCGTGATGGAGGCGTCAAAGTGTTTTTTTTCTCTTCCCTCCCTACACCAGACTAAAGAAGGGGGGGGACGGAAGGGATTAAGGTTGTCGTGAAACGCTCTTCGGGCTCAGTCTTAGTCAACAAGAACGAGAAGAAGGCCACTTGGGACGAGTCGTCTAGCGACATGCCAACACGGAGATGATGCTGGATGCAGAACCGGGATGCAGGAAGGACGTCTGCAGGTTCGGTCCACTTGGGTCGACGCCACAGAAGACCAGTGTGTTGGTAGCGTGGCCGGTCTAGTCGATACACGGTGGTCGCCATTACACATCACCGTCGTATGACGGCCGTGGTCTGGCAACGGCGCCGTAATACCCCCCTCCTTTCCCTTTCTCCCCTCCGCTAGAAGCTATTAGTGTATAGACATGCACACACGACACACTGTACACACGCGGGAATCTGGTACGCCAGACAATGGTGGCGGTGGTTGAGGACGGTTGCGGTTGTCGTAACCGAGGGACGCCTCGACCAGCATGGCTAGACCAGAGTCAAGAGGCACAACCCCGGTTCCTAGCCTCGGGCGTGGCAACAAGGCACCCAGGACGGCAACCACATGTGGCAGGCGAAGGCTGCTCCATGGAGACTGAGACTGTGATACACTGACATGCAGGAGGCTCCCCGTCAACGTGGGATAGAGCAGCGGACCGAGGCCGCGACTGGTCTATCGTCCGTCCATGGTCGGGTAAGGGACCAAGGGCCCTTCAACAAGGGCGCCCCTCGAGATTGATTGAACATGGAGGAAAGAGCCCACCATCTGTGCCACCCGCCCACATATAACACACATACGGGTATCTTCAAGGAGGGAAAAGAAGAAACTCCAGGAGGAGACTGCGGCCCAGGCACACCGGAAGACCACAGCCAGGGCAGGGCCAGGGCCAGGTAGGGGCCAGGTAGGGGGGCCGGGTGGGTGATCGTGCGCGCGCAGGGATCAACGGCTTGCCAGGGGTGAAGAGAATATCTCCTTGAACTCATCGATGGAGGAGAGAGGGGCGACCAGCTGCTTGCTGCTGCTACTGTTGCTGCCGCTGCTGCAGCTCTCGTGGTTTGTTGTGCAGCGCATCTCTCATGCAGGGGCCAGCATCCCGTCGGCACTACGATGCCATAGTCTGGACTCGTTTTTCTCACTTGTATGGTTCAGAAGCGGGCCCGTCTTGTCAACCATTCTACGCGGGGCAGGTAGAGAACCCCGAAAGGACCGATGATGTGTCGTTGTCTCGGTTTTAGGAAATACTAGTTCATAAGAAACCCAAGAAAGGTCATCGTACGGCGCAGCAGAGCGCAGGGAGAAAAGCTTCTTTCTGGACGCGGAAACTGGCCGAGAGAGAGAGAGAGAGAGTGGTGTGCGGCTCAGACTCAGATCCGGCACTGCAGAGCTGAGGCAAAGCTGAAGAGCGGCACCACCAACAACGGTTCCTGAATCCCTCGGCAGAGATGACGGGCTGCAAGCCTCCCGATTTCCAGAGCGAGCCAAGGATGAAAGAAAGCAAAGACGAAAAAAACGTGGCCGCATGCTGCGCCGCGCAACGCCGCCAAGGACTAGTAATGAAAGGAACAGGACGTGGCTGCGTGTTGTTGTGTGGGAATAAGAAACGTCCGAAGAACTGCCAGAGTTTTGTGTGACGGCTTTAGAAACGGCATCGAAGGGCTCTGGAAAACCGCCCCCGACGCAACAGCGCAACAGCGCAACAGCAACAGCAGCAATTGGAGGGGCCGCGCGCCCCCGGGTCTTGGTTCTTTGGTCGTCTTTCAATCTGCTACCTGCTTGGGACGTTAGCCCGGGCGAGGATGGCGTCGCAGTTGGCCGGTGCTATCCCTATCCTGGTGGCACATCCGGCACGCTGTGAGTGTGTGGAGAAACCCAAGATGGAGACATGACACTCAAAGCCAGAAAAGAGACAGGAGAAAAAAAAGGGTCTGACCGGTTCGTGACGCTATTGGTGGCTCGCGCCCTCTTTTTTTCCTTTGGTCTGGTTGTTGTTCTGGCTTCTGTCTGGTCTGGTCTGGTCTGGTCTTGTGCTGCAGGATTCAGACTTTGCGACTGGAAAATGCAATCAGCTTCGGGAACTTGGGACGGGGGGTTAAAAGATGTGTGCTGGGCTGCGCGACGCAAGACTTCGGCCCTATCGCCGAATTTATGACTCGCGATGGGGCAAAACTGGGGAAATCTGTGATCGAGTTGCCTCTTTGGAGGGCCTGTGGCGTGCATTGCGTTGTGTTTTGCGTGTTGCGCGTGCGTGCGGGCGAACGACCTCAACTCAGGCTTTTCCCTATTCCTATTTCCAGCTGCAGCAGGAGGTCCTCCCTCTCTCGGTGAAGGGGGCCATGCCTCGGACATGAGTTTCCATCACATATTGGCAACCGGCCGAATCCTTCGGCAGAGTGCCCTGTCTTCGGCCCAAAGACCGAACTCTATCGGATTATTCGCATTGGAATCCAGGGGGACAGGGGGGTTCTCAGTCTCTCAGTCTCAAGAGCGGATCTCGACCCTTCTCTCGTGGTCTTGGGTATGGGTATTCCCATCTTTATTGGATTCTCGAATGCTACGCAGCGGATGGGTAATGGCCTGAGGGCAAAGTCCCCGACTCCAGTCCTCGTTCCCCTGGGGCTGGCTGGTGTTCTTCCTTGGAGAGTAGGGGTTCGGCCCCTCTAACGGTGTCACAATAATTGACCAGAGAAGGAAATCGTGTTTCCGGATCTTCTGGCGTCTGGGGGTGGTTCATCGTATCTAGACCAAGGAGGATCGCAGTCGTGCTTCCAGAGGGTTTTGCGCGCGTGGGGAACAGGTGGAGGTTTGAGTAAGATTCCTGTGCCAAGTTTTGCTTTTTTCCCACCGTCAGCTGTCAGCTTTCAGCTTTTTTTCTTCATCGGGCTTTCTAAAACGGTTGCGCGTCCGCCAGATCCAATCGTCGATTCTCGCATTTTTCTGTCCTCCTCCCTCGGAATGACGATGGAGGCGCGGCCGTTGTGAAGAAACTGATTAGCCAGAACTAACAAGATTTAGAGAGACGGTTGCGAGATGAGAGGCGTGAGCTAGCTAGCTACAATGCCGCGCATTTCCCCTCTCTTCTAGTGCTCTTCTAGCGGAGGCGACGGTGCCGCCATCACCGTCGCACGCCCGCCGACGAATTCACGGGACTTGTCAACAGCCCGTACTCCCTTCGCCGGCGCGCCGATGTTGTGGAGCCGGCTTCTCTCTTTCAGCTTTCAATGCTCCTCCTCCTGCTTCCTTCTTCTCGTATGATGCAGCGGCCTGCGCTGTGGATTATGCTCCTCCTCCTCCTCCTCTCTTTCTCCTGTGCTTATTCCCATCGTACCTGATCCTTGCTTCCACATCTCACCGGGACCGGGGTTCCGGCCGGGCAAACGTCTGTGAGTTCCAAGGGGGCGCAAGGGGGGAGGAGGGCGCGCGACGGAGCCAGGGCACAGAAGCCCCGGCCCTAGGGCCAGCCACGCGGCGGCAGACCTGGGTTCCGTGCCGGCTTGGGGAGAGGTGATATTGGGGGCCGACATCGTGGGAGCCTGGGAGGTGCTGTAGTAGCGATATGACCAAGCCATTAGTTCCGGCGATTTGGGCTGAACTGGAGCCGCGAGCGCTGTGCTTTCTGGAATAGGACTCTGTTTCGCAATCTTCCTTTCGGTTCTGAGCGCTTTGGGCGTTTTGTCGAATCTCGAGGCCGATAAAGATGTCTTGGAATTGGGGCGGGAACACGGGCCAGACAACCAGATTCGCTCTTGTCGAATCATCCCTCACATGCATGATGCTGCCCGTCTTTCTCAGCTTTCCCGCTGCCGTCACAGGCATACCGTTGTCATGGTATGACCGTGACGGGTAGAGTCAGAGCAGTTGATTCGTCTTGCCCCTCGGACTATGCTCTACGTACTCCTTCTCAGCTCCAAGTCTCAACTTGGTCTCTGCCTGGCTGGTTTTGGAGCGGCTTGGCGGAAACCCGGGAAATGATCGAGGTAGGCCGCGGCGACGGTTCATGCGCGACACGGACTGACCTTGGCCACGCCCCGATTTTTTGCCCATTCCAGCGTTATGCGAGGGGAGGATTGGCCCCATAACTTTCCTGCCGCAGCTCCACGGTTCTTTTGTTGATGGGTTTGCTTACTACGCCTTTGTAAGACTGGAGGCTGTTCATGTTAGAATTTGACAGGAGAGATCCTTCATGTTTCGTTTTACAATTTTTTTTTTCCCTTTTGCCATGTCCCTGGCCGCTGACGTTTTGAAAGGTTTGATCCTGCAATTGAAGTCTCGGTGCTACCACAGACGGAGGCCCTCGTTCGAACACCGGGTAATCCGGGTAGCCGGGTTCTCATCAGGGACCAGGCAGGCAGGCAGGCAGCATTGAAATGGCTCGATTGCTGCTCGGCGGAACATAAATCAATGCCGATGTGCGACTGTGGCGCGGAAGGGGTCTTGTTGTCTCTTGTTCGAGGGAATCTTGGCTGCAGAGTCTGCAAATTAATTACTCGGCCGAATGCCGTCCTTCATTAGTGATCCAATCACCGAGCCGAGCAGTCATTCCGTCAAGGTTGTCCGTACTTGAGTCTCGCCTCTTCCAAGGACAACCTCGACACAGCCTCCCCCGAACACCCGAGGATCAACCCTTCTACGTCGAGAATTTTTACAGTTTGACATGTCGCGGGAATCTTTGTTTCCTTTGAACCACCGAACTCGAATGAACCGGTGGAAGGTTCAGGCCAACGGAGCTGGCTTCCTCTTGCACGCTGCTGTGACGTTGGTGTGGGCATTAGAGTTTGGGGGTCGATGGACGGTTCCCCGAGATGGGTATGCCTGCGGCGAAATGACTCGGCCACTCCGCGTTTTCTCTGTCTCTCTCTCTCGGGCGAGGAAACACACGACCTTTTTTGTTCCTTTCGGGCAGAAATTTTCTCAACGGGTGGGCTGGAATGCTACCCAAGAGTCTTCCAGCGATCCTCTGGAAACCGCGAATGTTGCACTGGGATGGCTGAATCTGGCGACTCTGTGGAGAGAAGGGGGGAACATGATCGCTGTGAAAACTTCAGTGCGCAAAGCACATCCCGGGCTTTTAAGCTTTTGCGTCCTTGGCATGGGCCCAGACATCGTCGGCATCGCACCGACAGAATGGTTCTTGTGAACCTTCCGGATTGAGATAAGTAGCCGCCATTCTATTCAAGATAGACTTCGTCCCTGAAATCTATTGCGACGATCCCTTGCAGTTGGCAATGTCTAATCTCGGCGGTTGCTGGGCCCATCAATACATCCATAACACATTGATGCCGGGAGTAATCATTCAAGAGTCAATTTGACTTTTGTTGGGGGCTGTTTTCGGAGCTTGGTCCGTACCGTCATCTACCACAGCTTTACTTGGCATGAAACTGCCCCTCAAACCCATTTAATTATCCACAAGATTCAAAACCCTTGGATATCGCGTTCGTATGTCAAGGGTCTCATATGGGCAGTGTCGTTGATGGATTGGACGTGAGTTTGGTTCTCTGCCAAGCAACTTTACCAAAGCTGGCAGGTAGCCGTTGGATTGCTTTGAAAGTTTAGACCTGGTGTGCAGCAGCGTCAAATCTCAATCACCTCTTATTTTCGAGCTTGAGTGTCCGAGGTTACACATCTCTGCTTATTGCGAAGCATTGGCTGATGAAAGGTGCCGCAGAGACTTATACGACCTACTAAGGGTCAGAGCAGGTTCGCAATCGCTTATGCTCAAGAGCCATTCGCATTTTCATTAGAACTAAGATGGAGCGTACTTCAAGTTTGTGACTGGATGGGGTAAGACCTTGTCAGTGTGGGTAAGCAGCGCATTTTACTATGTGCAACGATCCCGCCAACATACTTAGTTGTCGTTCTCTTCGTCGTCGCTGTAGCTCAATCGCTCACATTATCTTCATCGCTTATAGCTTCCGTCAAGTTCCATATAGTAAGTTCGCTGTGACTTTCTGTAGAGTATACAGATCATTTCAGGAAGAGTAAATGGATAGACAGTATCTTAGGAATCTGCTAGAATTGAAAATACTCAACAATAAACTAAGCCCTGCTAAGTTAATCATTTTGCTACTTTGAATGAGATGTTCTGAGTAGAATCCAATATATTCAAAGGGTTGAAAGACGTGACGTGACTCTGGGTAGGCGATCACAGCATCGCCTTTCCATAGCTCAGTCATTCAGGAAGACGAAGCAAACCATGTTCGAAACTTTGAATTATCAACTTGATTGACTATGCACCACACGACGTGATATTTCAAGGTTTAATGAGCACAGCGTCATGCCTAAGCTGATTCGATCCATCATGGTTCACAGCGTTCTCATGTGACTGAGGTAGGTGGCGTCCAGGTGGAGCTTTAGTCTTTACTCACTCACCAACAACTCACTTTCAGACAAACCACATCAGACAGTCAGCATCAGACATCCTAGAACTTTCAGCAGCCTTAGAGGTGATAAAACTAACAAATGAAAAGTGTCGTACATCCTTGAAAATGCAAAAAGAATGATCAGTGGGAGGCTTGAACTCCCGGCCTTGGCATTACTGAACATGTCAGATGACATATTAGTACCACGCTCTAACCAACTGAGCTAACCGACCATGCCCAAACATGCACATCATATCTCTATGTACCCAACCACAAGGTCGCAACCCAAGCCGGAAAGCAGTCGCCATCGATTTCAATCGCGCCTTGCGTGATAATAATTTGAAATCTGACGAGAAAGATTTTGATTCGAATCTAATTCTAGCTTGATCTCCTGCAAACTTAACCCCTTCGCTAGAAAGGCGCACTTTCCGTATTGGAAATTGGGTTTGCATCCTTACGGAGAATGGAAATTTCAGATGCCTACCAGCCGCATCCCGCTAGGGTTTAGCAGTCATTTTCCGCGAGTTTGCGACATGCTTCTACAACAAGATGAATTATGGCTTTTTGATAGATAACCGAGTATTGATCCCCGTTGGATTCAACCTCACGCGGAGCTTAGCCGGGGCCAGCCTGCCTTAAGTCCGGAGACTACATATTAGCCTCCGGCCGCCGATGCGGGGCCGGCCGTCAATGCAGTCGCCGTAGACTAAGCGGTGGATGTCGGGGCTACGGATTTAGAGTCGATGGAAGCCGAGGACGAATGTCTTTTATTTGAGGGGAGTTCCAGATCGCGACGTGGATAGTGACATCGCTCTCACTCCCTTACATATACATAGGAAATCATTAACTCTTCAAGATGTCAACCCAGCTCCTTGTCCCGAATAGACCACTCACGTGGCTCATCACAGGCTGCGCTTCAGGATTCGGCCTGGCTTTGACACGAATCGCGTTGAGAAATGGACACCATGTTATCGCGACCTCACGAAACCCCCAGAAGAACTCTGGGCTTGTGAAAGAAGTCGAGAAAGCCGGCGGGCGATGGCTGAAATTGGACGTGGATGACCTCAAATCGGGCGATGTCGTGAAACATCTCGAGGAGAACGGCACTGCTATCGACGTTCTCGTGAATAGCGCCGGGTGGTCTATCCACGGTCCAGCTGAAGGTTTCACGGAGGAGGAGACCCGAGCGCAGATGGACACTGTCTTCTTCGGGGCCTATCGTCTGATGAGAGCCGTCGCGCCGCTCATGAGAGAGAGGAGAAGCGGCGCCATCATCAACATCAGTTCAGGTGCAGGCGTGGAGGGAAGAGAGTCGATGGGGGTTTACGCTGCTGCCAAGGCAGCCATGGACGGTAAGTTAGCATGATTTACTCGGCGTCTCAGAGCTGAATGTCGCAACCGCAGGTGTTAGCAAAGTGCTGGCCAAGGAGATGGCCCCTTTTGGCGTTCGCGTACTGACAGTGGCCCTTGGATCATTCGACACCAACATGGGCCAATCGGTGAGACTTTCGAGCACGCCGACTCCGTCGGATTATAAGGGCAGTGCGCTGGAGAAGGTGTACCAGGTCATGGCGGCGTCTGCTACGGAGGGATTTCCTGCTGACGGTGATCATCTGAAGGCGTCCCAAGTGATCTACGAGGTAATCACTGGCACTGGGATTGGGAAAGGAAAAGAAGCAGAGAGGATGCTGCCGCTTGGGAGAGATATGGCGAAGCGTGTTGACGACGTGGTCGCTGGCTATCAAAGAACTATGGAGGTCTTCAGAGATGTCTGCGAGAATGTGTACCTCGAGAAGTAGGCATGGAGAAAAGGTCTCCTACAACTGCAAGACGGCACCGGAGTATCACGGGGGAATATAACCCTGGCCGTGACTGTTAAAGCATTGGATTTGCATCGAATAGGGTGATCATGCAACCTGTAGGACGCCATCACTATCGGTCGATCTCCTCAAGAGTTACCACCTCCCAACCTTCTTCACAGCCTATTACTATTCCTTCACCATTACTCATGTCGTTCCAACCAAGCTTTCTTAGTCCATCCGGGCCATCCTCTGCAAATGCAACATAAAGGTCCTGCCATGCTTTGGAGACCTTTTCCTCAAGTGGGGTCGAAGGACCCCTGGCCCAAGAATGTGTGCCGAAGATCAAGGGCATGTCCGAGCTATGATACGCACGAAGCCAAGGACGCGGTGAGATGTTGGGGAACGAACTGGAGCCAGGTGGCGCAAAGTCTTTGAACAAAAAGCGAAAAGTAGGAGCATGAGCAGAACGGGCCCTGTGTCAAGGTTAGCTTCATACACCTCACTTGCGGCTGTGGTTTTACAGTACCTCGCCATCTTGACCATAGGTCCAAGGAAGTAGCCTTTTGTGATTCGCTCTGCCACCGTTGGGTCGGGACCTTCGGGGTTATACAAGGCCACTGCTGTGCCCTCGTCATTCATCGTTCCGCAGATCGCAGGCTGATGGTGGTCAGCTTCCGATGTTCTCATTTTTTTTTGTCTAGGGCTCAGAATCAATGTAGTCTCACAAGCTTACTAAACTTTCCGGACTGGACACGCTCTTCATGATCGTCAAAGAGAGTAAAACCATCCACAATAGGTCGAAAACTCAAGAATGGCCTTTCACTCATTGCCCAGTGCTCACGGATGGCATCCACCAGCTTGTCGGCTGGTTGTTGCCTCATGAACTCCAGCTCGGCAGCAGCATCAACACCTTCGAAGCCCAGAGATTTTGCTAGGAAGCTGAAGTGTGTGCATTCAGGATCGCTCACTGGGAGCGGAGGCAAGGCGCAGCCAGAGTTCATGATGAGATTTCTTACCAGAGGCTTATCAGGATATGTGAACGAGTGAGCATCTATACTACGAGCGCCCGCGGACTGGCCAAAGTGCGTCAATCGCGACGGGTCACCGCCAAAGGATTCAATGTGCTTGTGCACCCATTCCAGGCCGACACGCTGGTCAAGAAGGCCTAGATTCCGCTCATGAGGGTTAAGGCCTGCGGCATTTGGAAAGCCAAAGATTGTAAGACGGTAGCTACAATTCGACATCAGTAAGTGTCTGGCCTTTTCGAAAATTGTTACTCACTTGATTGATACTACAATATGTCTTTGGCTACTGTCAATCCATGGCGTAGGATTTTGATACGGCACAGTTGTGCCACCCACGAGGAACGCACCACCAGTGATGAAGACTATGACGGGCAATTTGGCGGTTGACGTGCTTTCAACTGCCCATTTTGGTGCCCATACACAGAGCGATAAGCAATCTTCGGAAGTCTCATCTCTTATTTGGAGTTCCGGAACATCTGTGTTGTACACTGAAGGCCTACCGCCTTTATTCTGTTGCGGACAGGAGGGCCCAAATTTCCTTGCATCAATCACCGTTGGAGGCGATTTTGGTGTGGGAGGAAGCCAACGTCGGGGTCCTATCGGTGGCTCTGCAAAGGGGACACCGAGAAACTGAGCAACATTTGGATAGTCTCTATTGATGAATCCGTTGACTGATCCAAACGTGGAGTCGACCGTGAGGTACTCAACCCCGAGTTTGCTCTCGCCGATGACCGACATCGCGGTTGTTGCTGGCTCTCTAATTGACTCAGATGTGACGAGGAACCCCGCGGAGGGGTATTTAAGCTATCGCACAGTGGGCCAGACCGCTATTGATAGCTTCAGATCACGCTAACGCTGTGTGCTGGATCCCTCGAGCCGGGATATGGTCCGTAAGAGCGGGTCTTGTGAACATGACGGAGTTGTACTCCGGACTTACGAGCAGTCCAGTTTCCAAAGCGTACCTTATCATGCCAGTTCAAAGGAAAACCCTGACATGTCTAACCGGTACTTAAGTTTTAAATGACAACTTCACAGCCTCTAGACATACAACTGAAATTCATAACACCGAAAATATTATCATTTGTATTGAACACAGCTAAAGTTTACATGTTATAATGTAGTGCTACTTGATGATAGAGGCCGGTGTAAAATGTCACCAAGGCTATAGTGTAGGCATCTTTCATGGTATCTTCTAAGTGAGTTAGATGTTATTAACTATTGACGCCTGTGAAAACGACTAGCACTGCTGCATATGTCGCTGTAGCTGTGAGCACTTCAGGCGACTCCATAGAGGTCCTCCACGCGATCATGAAACCAAACACAAATATGCAAACGCTCGTGGTGATCAGACTCTTAGTAAGCGACGGGTCCAGCGACATGATCAGCATGGGCGCGATGAGGGATACTCCTCCCAGAAGCGCAGCGACAAGCCGAGCATTGAAGCCTTTGATCCTGCGGTATTCTCTGCGGTCCTGTGATTTCTTGTAGCTCGGATACCGGTCCTCATTGTTCGCAGGGCTTTTGTTGGCTGAGGAGATACGATTGAAGACCCATTCGATCGGTGATAGCAGCAGCGCCGGCACGATGCAGACGGCGAACAGGATGGAGTAGAAGACGAAGCGCACGACCTTTATGATTGGTCCCCGTTGCTTGAATCCTTCATCGGACTCGTGCTCAACGGGACCCGTTTCTCCCTCTTCCAATGCAGACAGGCCATCTGCACTTGGCTCAGTCCCAGATGCCGATTCAGTGCGACGAGAATTAGCATTTTTGCTTCTCTCTTTAAACGGGGCCAGCAATCTCCAAACGAAATGGAACCGTCGATGCTGTCGAACGCTCCCGCTACGTTCAGAATCACTGAACGCTGCGTCCTCGCTATTAGGCTGTGGGTCCTCGAACAGTTCGCCAAGTTCAAGTCGACGTTTCAGGACCTTTTCATGATAAGGACGTAGCTCATCGCGAAGCTGAGAGTAAGTGTCTGAGCATAGTGAGTTATTTCACCCCATGTTCAACAAGCAGTTTATGGCGTCAGCTTACTGAGGTGGGAGAGTAGGTCTTGCATTCGATTGAGGTCGCTGTCTGATGTAATGGCAGCAGTGGCGACCTTGACCATTTCGCATCTGACCTGAGCAAGTGTGTGATTTGTTTGTATGTTGATTGCCAGCTCCAGTGCCAGCGCAGTGCTATGCTTGCCGTTCAAGTCTTGGCTCGTTACTTGTAGCTGTTCCGGGGCGAAGGGGTACAATGGCTTTTCATGATCTGGTTCATCACCGAGGTCAAGATAACGCGGTTTTACGATTGGTAGGACACAAGTTTTGAGAGCACTGGCCACGAGATTTTCGAAATAGTCCGGTTGCCCTGGTGTTAAGTCTTGCTCATGTTGGTATGGTTCAGCTTCGCAAACTTGAAGGTCATGAAAGCCGTATTTGCCCCGATTTCGAGATCGGCTCCTGGAGCGACTCCTGATCGATGGTGGTGAGGTTTCGATTCTCATTGCTCGCTTGTCATCGATTATGCTCTGTGAGGTGCTGTGAACTGATGAAATGCTATCGAACTGGCTGTACTATTGTAGCGGCTGTGGCCGTATCGGACTGGGTTGAGGCTGCAGTCGGAGTTGAGCCTATTGACATTTCCAAGTTAATGGAAATGGTACAGATTGTGTGATACTGGTTTGATCAGCATTGAACCACAACAGCTCTTTTGTAATTGACTTGACGGTCAGCCTGCATGGCCAAACGCTAAACCACTTTCTCGTCGCGTCTGAGATCGTCGCGAGCACATTGACGCGCTGCTACGTGGCCACGTTCTGGCCAATCAACCTCAATCCTCGAAATGCGTCCCAAACAGCTGTAGTGCTGGCCGACGTAAGGATCCTGACTATGTAACTGTGAGATAAGCTGTCTCAGTCTCTCGGTCTCAGCCGGACACTTCAAGGGCACTACATCGATACTACTTGGGGTTAAAAAAGCCTCAGATAGAATCAACCTGAGAGAAATGCTACTGTTTACACTTTCTCTAGCACATGGAGCTATAAGAAGGATTTGTATGTATAGATGTCGTCTTACTAGAATGTAAGTTGTCTCCCCTTTACTTATAATGCAAAAGAATGATACAGAGTGAAGATAGTAGCAATGATAGGAAGAAGCATGCTGATATCCCACCTCTAACTAGTGCTCAGAATAGCTTCTTAAATTATGAACGAAGATGTAAAACTAGTTAAACATAAGTCAGTCTCACTCAGCGTGATGTCGCGATGATAGACTGTCAATTGAAGGTACCTATAGTCTGAAGATAAACGGTTTGCGCATCTGTGGGAGGCATATAACTAACAGCAAGATTCTCTCAATCTGAATGTCTAGATGAAAGCAGAGTAAATGTGCAACGATGTAGAAAAGAAGCCTGACGGGGTACGACTCTCCTCGACCAAAACCATCGGACAATTTGGCGATCAGGGGCTTTAAAACGGAAAAGTAGAGACCATCCGCAGTTGCAGGGGCTGCTTTCTCAGAGATTCCGTCAAACTTGGACTGTAGTAAGGAGGTACGGACAAATTGCTGTTTTGTCAACCAAAATGTAGGGATAGAAGGCTGATTGCTCAGGTCGGAAATTCGCACCGAGTGGACGGGCAAAATTGAACTTAGTAGGCCAGAATGGAGAACAAAAACCTGTTGGCACTCGATATTAAGTCGTCAAAATCGAAGATTTCCTTACGACTTTACTCACGCAAGAACAATTGTCGGTTTCCATTCTTTAGTACTCCAAACTGCTTGGATAAGGTAGCCTGGATCTTGCCGATGGCGTCTGCGACAGTCACCGAGTCAGGTTTTTGGAGTTCACTGTCTCCAACAACCATCTGGCTAGCTGTTTCTACATGTCTTCGTCATTCCTTGAAGTCATTGTAGAAGAAATGTTGAATCTCAGTGATAGCAAATGGAATTTCCTTGGAAGTGCATGAGATAAAGGTACGTAGCCGCTATCATCGCTATTTGTGA
>JABGLZ010000966.1:0-169356 GCA_014705045.1 Colletotrichum theobromicola | reverse complement strand
TAAAAAAAAAAAAAAAAAAAAAAAAGGATATACGTCTTGGATCTGTACTCTGGACATTGCTACTTGCTACAAAGGTGATGTCGACACCTCTTCAAGACACCGCGTTATCGTGCAACTTCGCATCGTGGAATCAGCCTGCAGATAAGTCCAGTATTAGCATCAGCCAGCTAAAAAGGTATCTGAACATGAGCTAGCAAGATGCAAATCCGTGAGGAGGGTGTCGAGACCCAACTTCTCAGTAATCACAAGTAGGTCTTTCCACTCGAGACCAATAGAGACGAGAATGGGTAGAAGGGTTAACTCCGAGACGCCCAAACCGTCTGCATATCATCCACCTTCCCCATACGCGTAGCCCTGGCAAAAGTGGTTGCGGGTGCATTAGCGAGAGGGTCACTCACTTTTAGTGCGCCCAACCCAGATAGGGTCGCATACGGTCGCCGATGAACGGAGTTGGACTCCGTTACTTGAACCCCACCTCCCGGCTGAATCTGCCCGCATCAACTGCCTTCGAAGTAAGGTACACGGAGGTCATCACCGAGAGCCGCTGCCGACGACGCAACAGCCCTTTGCCTGCGATCGCCTCAATCAAGTCGAACGTGGCGTGCTTTAGTATCGTACGAAAGCCGATTTTCCGCAGCGTGAGAGCCATACCGGCGATCTTGAGCCGTCGGACGAAAAGTCTGGTCAAAATGGCCTCGACGGATGGGACGTTGGTGGTGGGAGTAGACGTCGGAGGTGAGCGACTGACAGGCCCCCCGGACCGTGTCACTTACACGCCGATACCTACGCCCGGAAACTGACCATATCTTCCAGGTACCAACACGGACAGCGTCTTGCTCAATGTCTCCAAGACCAGTGCGGACGCCGTCGTTGCCTCTCACAAAGCCCCGACCACCTCAAACGTGACGCTCTCTGTCCAGGCAACCCTCAAAGCTCTCCTGGACAAGTCGGCCATCGACCCGGCGAGCATCACTGCTCTCGCCATCGGTACGACGCACTTCCTGAACGCAATCATCGAGAGAGACACCTCGCGCGTGGAGAAAATTGCAGTTCTTCGCCTAGCCTCTCACAACTTTTCCACTGGAACACCACCCTTCGCAGACTGGCCAAGGGCTCTGAAGCGTATCATCAATGGACACTCTGCAATCATCCCGGGTGGGTGCAACATCGACGGCACACTCATCGGACCTATCGATGAGTCGGCGATCCGGGAGCAGGCCGCCATCATCAAGTCGAAGGGGCTGAAAAACGTGGCCATCGTGGGGATCGGTTGCTCTACCGATAAAGACTACCACCAGGAGGGCGAGGTTTCCAAGATTCTTCGCAGCGAGCTTGGGGACGATGTCAACATCGTCCTGTCTCACAACATCGCAGGCCCGGGCCTCCTCGCCCGCGAGAACGCCACGATTCTGAACGCCTCGATTCTCAACTTTGCCCAGCGGACGATCAGGGCCTTCATCGGCGCCATGCGTAGAATCGGTCTGCAGTGTCCGCTGTACTTGACTTCCAACTCTGGCCATCTTCTGCCGTTTTCCGAAGCCATGCAGGCGCCGATCAAGATCTTCTCTTCGGGTGCCACCAACTCCATCCGAGGCGCCGCCTTCCTTGCGTCGGACGCAATCGATCAATCTGGCAGTATTGTCGTCGACATTGGTGGCACAACTTCCGATGTGGGCTATCTATTGAAGAATGGCTACCCTCGACTGTCTAAAAGCTACACAGCCCTGGCTGGTGTCAAGGTCAACCTCGAGATGCCTTCAGTTGAGAGCATCGGCTTGGGCGGAGGCTCCATCCTGCACGTTGGCGACGATGGATCTGTTGCAGTTGGGCCTGACAGCGTCGGCCATGACCTCGTCACCAAGGCGCTCTGCTTCGGAGGCGAGGTGGCCACGGCAACAGATATCGCCGTTGCATCGGGTGCAAAGATTGGCAATGCCGCCGTTACCTTGCCGACTGACACCATTGAGAAGGGTAAGGCGCGTGTCAGAAAGATGCTGGAATCCGTCATCGATAGGGCCAAACTCTCCCCCGAGCCATGCACCGTTATCCTGGTTGGAGGCGGCTCCGTCCTTTGCCCGGCAGAGCTTACTGGTGTGAGCAAAGTAGTACTGCCTGAGCATGCTGGCGTCGCCAATGCGATAGGTGCCGCGATCGCCAAGATCTACGGCTCAGCCGAGACCATTGTCTACGGCTCAGATATCCAGGGCGGCATCGCGGAAGTCAAGGCCAGAGCTATTGAGAACGCCGTAGCCAAGGGCGGTGACTCCAGCTCTGTTACAGTCCTGCACGAAGAAGTCGCTGGCGTACCGTACGTGGAGAACCAGACTTCCATCAAGATCGAAGTCGCGCTGCCTGCAGACCATCAGCGGGTTTACTCGGAGATGACCAAGACAGCTGCCCCTGACCAACTTGTTGACGAGGAGATGTTCGAGGAGACAAAGAAGCATGAAACCACTGACGCTGGTGATGCCGACGATGACGAGACCGTCGACCTCAAGACATACCGCCCGCAGATCGAGGCGAGTGGTCTTTGGACTCTCTCCGAGACTGACCTGAGGTTCTTGTCTATCGGCTGCTACATCCTCGGCTGCGGTGGCGGCGGGTCTCCGTACGCCCCTTATCTTCAACTGAGACAGCTTCTTACAGAAGGAGAGACAATGAAGATCATTCGCATCGAGGACTTGAAGGACGACGAGATGATGCCGCCCGTTGCCAGCGTCGGAACACCGGCCGTGAGCATCGAGCGCCCTGGAGGTCACGGTGTATGGCACGCTATGCAGGAGATGGAGAAGGAGATGAAGACGAAGTTTGAGAGACTGATTGCCACCGAGATTGGCGGAGCGAACGGCGTTGCCACCTTGATCTGGGGAAGCTCACGATACTACGACATCCCCACCGTTGATGGAGACATGATGGGTAGGCTTTCCAGATCAATGGAATCCAACACGCTGATCATAGTGCTAATATTATGTCCACAGGCCGAGCTTACCCACAGTTTGAAATGGTCTCCCAATACATACACGCCAAGTCCGTCAACGAGCTTCTCCCTGTCACGCTCTGCAGCGGAACCGGCCACAACGTGGTCATTCCCGCTACACAAACCGACGAGACCTCGGCAGGTATTGCGATCCGTGATGCCTGCGTGGCAATGGGCTCAGCCGCCGGGGCCGCCGGCCGTCCTATCCCCGGAAAACTGATGCGCGAGGTCGGCATCCCCAACACTTACTCACTAGCATGGCGTCTGGGTCGTGTAGTCGCTTTGGCGCAGCAAGCCGGCACTGTATCAACGGTCACCAAGGACTTGATCGAGGCTGCCGGTGGACCTGGTAGTGCCAAGGTGCTGTTCCAGGGCAAGATCCGTGGCGTCGAGAGCACTCTCACAACGACGGCACACAGCTTAGGCAAGGTGACCGTTGAGAGGCTGAGCGAAAGCGAGATGGAAACGGATACGGATAGAATCGGCGAGGGCTTGAAAGAGGTCGTGGTACCGTTCATGAACGAGAACCTCGGCGTCTTGGGCAAGCTCGAGGATGGCACGGAGAAGGTAAGCCTGATTCCCATTGACGCCCTTCCTGGCAATGATGTTGACTGTTTTGGATAGGTTCTTGCAACTGTTCCCGACCTCATCTTCCTCCTTGACACCTCGACCGGTGAAGCCATTGGTGTTCAGGAATACAGATACGGCCTAAAGGTGGCCGTCATGATCATGGCGGGACACCCTCTGTGGGCAACGGAACGCGCCCTTGAGATTGCTGGACCCAAGGTCTTTGGCCTCCCCCACGATTACCAGACTGAACTGAGCTACACCAAGCCCGTCAGTGTCATCGACGAATTCCGACCGAAGGCTTAGGGTGACGATACGAAAGATTCTTTGCGAAGGGATACACAGTGGGTGCGAGGAGGAACAATCGGGATCCGCCATTACCCAAGTTTATTACTATCAAAAAATACCCCCCAAAGTCACATTTTCACATATCATTATGGTATTGATGGCTGATCAGACCAGTCAAACTCCGGCACGCCGTCAAAGAAATTCAAATCTGATCCTTCCAGAAAGTTGTCGCCCACCCCAGCCCAGTATGCCGCTTCACTGTCCAGAACGCTCATCGGCTCCCAAACGTGTTGTCCAGGACTCTCCAAATCACCACTTTGCGTTGTTATTCCCAAGTTTCCTGGTGATCCATCCTGCGAAGTGATGAGAGCCGGATCGATGGAGACACCGGGCACAGGCAAGGCCATGTCGTGGGCCGGTGCAGATGTAACTGCCGAAGTCGTTGCGGCCGCTGTCGAAAGACCCTCATGTAAACCCGGCACCGACACAGGCACTTCTGAGACACTGCGAGGTCCCGGAATATTTTTCTCTGCCTCTGCGGATGGACCGGCACTCCGACGGGTCTTCGCATCCAGCACGCTTTTGAACTTGAGTCTGGCCTCTGCCGCAAGTGACCACGAATGGGCCATGTCTTGCAGTGCGTCGTCCAGTATAGGCAGCAGAGTGTCGTTTGCTAGGGATGAAGGATTGCTCATATGCCTACAAGTAACCAATACCGCATTCATAGCCAAGATACAGCCGCCCACGAAAAGGAGAGGCGCATTGCCGAGCGTATGTTCACTCTTGAAGCGCTGCAAAACGTCCACGATACCCTCTGCCCCCGCTCTTCATACTCTGAACGACTGAGCGAGCGGGTTCTTTTCATTCTCCGGTTTGTCTTCTGACAGCGACGGCATGGATCCGATTGAAGCTATAAAGGGCAGATTGAGGCTGATGCGTGTGCTGTGGTAGAGGGTGCTTCGAAAGACAAGAGTGTGAGCACTTCTGTCACTTTTACCATCGAGCTGACAGACTGAGATACTCACTGCAATATGGACACGTTGACTTGCAGGTTATCCTTATTCGTAAACCACTTCTTCCATCTCATATTGGTCGGAAGAGCCTCGTGCCAGGCAACAAGCCTGGCGTTGAGCTTGTTGAGAGACACTTCAGTCCATCTCCTAGCATGCGCATCCGTTTTCTTTCTGGGCGCAAATGTGGTCGACAGCATGTCGTGAATTATTCGTGCTAGCTCTATCTGCTGGTTGAACAGCAGAGTCAATTTCGGCCCAGCCGGGCGTACCGTCTTCAAAAAGCCGAGGTCGTGGGAGAAAAGCCAGTTTTCCCATACCGGAGGGTCATGACTATCACAGTCTCAGCTGAAGGTTAAATGAGCGTGAAATAACTTGATAGGTAACTAACGGCAGTGGCTCGCTCAGATTGACATCGGCGTCATTCTCGTACATGAAGGTCGGGCGCCCTAGAAACAAACTGAAGATTCTGCAACAGAACGAAGTCAGAACATGCATCGAAATGGGCAATGGCCTGTCACACTGACTTGTCGGATAAGAAACAGCCCCAGTATATCCGGCGTCGGAACTCGTTATCGAAAGGGTACGGCGACTTCGACTTTGGTCTGTCTTCCGAGTCCCAATGGGTCGGCTCTCGTTGGAAGCCAATGTCTTGCCCCATTCTGAAAGCCATGCCTGTCTTCGCGTGAGCAATCGAATGATACGGCAATGGAAACCATCACAACATACCGGCGAACATCCAACCTCTCGAAATGTTTCCTTGTCCGACTTCGTAATATCCGCAGCAAAGCAACGCCTGCACAGAGGTCGGTCTTGGGGCACTGAGACCCTCTGTTGTCAGAATATTTTGTGCAGTATCCGCGAAACCTTGCGCCCGTGACCTGATCTCATGGTCCTTCGACATCAGGGCCCCGATTGCAGCTGCTGCATAGATTAAAGGCGGAGAGCAAAAGTCGCCGTCAATGGGATTATCCTCAAATTCAGCAACAAAGGCCTCCCTGTCGATGAACATGAACAATGGATACTGCCAGTAGAAGAACAATCCCAGGCACAAGCGCATTGTCTGGTTTATCAGATTGCTTCTCTCATCCTGAAACGGGGACTTTTTTGAGTTACCAGATGAGCTCCCGCATGTATCGCCATAATCATTTTGGAATATGCTGGTAGGGCCGTGGTAGATCATGGAGCCTGAGAAGTCAGCCACCGCGTTGCATTCGCTGTCTTGAAACCTCACCGTCTAAAGTCTCTTGCAAAGTCGCCTTGGTCAAAGCCTCACTCAGTGCTGCTTCGTCCTGCAACGGCAAGCTGGAGAACGACGGCACGTAGTCCTTGATCTCAACTTCGTCCAAGATCTGGTTTCTCTCATCGTTGCTAGCCTCCTTGAGCCGGGCCAAGAAGCCCTCGAGCGAGGCGATGCGGGACTCCAGTGCCGCGACATACTCACGTGACACCGGCGGCCGTTTGAAGTCGCTCTCCCGAAACTCGCACTTGGCCGAAGCTGCGGAGCAATTGGCGCACGGGAATGTGCGGGAACACCGGATCTGGACAGCGGCGCCGTTGGTCAGCCGGACGAGACTTCCCACAATGCGGCGGCGGTGGCCGACGGCCATCGGCGAAGACGGGGGCGGGCGACATCGGACGGACTCCGGGGTTTACAAATATCGCAGCATTACCTTTCTCTGTTGACATCGTTTACACCTTTTTTTTGTTCGCTGCGTTTTAGCATGCTTTCTGATTCGAATTGCAGTGCCGCGCTCTACTCACGATATCCGCTTTACGTTGTTCTTCTCCATCTTCAAGTGGGCATGCAGGCAGACAACCACCACCGAAGAAACGGCTAGTCGCGCGCCTAAGGGGTTTGGCAAAAGGTGCGGAACAAAAACCACCGCGGTCACATGACAATCAATTTGTTTTGGACCCTTTTTCACAACTTGGCCGGTGCGCTGAAGATTGCGGGGTTAATCGAAGTGGGATGGATGCCTGGAAGCAGTTGACAGCGCGATGGCTGAGAAACCCTGCTCTGAATCCCTCTATGTGACATGACCAACCATGTTCGTCATAGCCTTGCTGTTTGGGGCTTCGATGCACTAATTTTAGGTGGTAAATGGATTCGTATTCCATTAGCATCTTTTCTGGCGCAGTTTCAACCCTACAGGCTTTGTCAATTGCGATTCTGCGCTGAGAGGCCGTTATCAGCATGGCCAGGGTTGAAGGATCCACAACCTAAGCAATACGATATCGCCGGAGCTAAGGTATTGAAAAGCCGAGCGTGTAGCTGAAGACAATGAGAGTACGAACTGGCGATGTGAAAGCGAACCGCACCGAAGGCATGTATTTGGTTCTGCCAAAGTTACGTGCTGGATCCAGCTTGGCAAATTCACGCCTAAGTTTGGTACTTAAGTAATGAGTAAAGATGGGTTGTGAGACGCAGATGTCAAAGTCATGAACGCGAAGTCATTTACCTAGTAGTCTCTGTAGCAGTTGACGAACTTCTTGTACGGCTCTTGCTATTGGATGGTCCAGTCACACAGGCTGTAGTCAGAGTAAGCCTCTGCCGACAACTAGTCTTCAAGGCAGTCTTGAATTGCGGATTGGCTGGAACCCTGATCTGATGCGCTCAGATGAATTCAACTCAGATTGTTATAGAATGAATCTGAGATTAATATCGTCTCATTCATGACCTACAACCTATGTGCAACCTTCCATCAAAGAGTTGTCGCAAGTCGACAACAAAGCTTTGACACCCACCGCCGGGAGAGCTTTACAATATATTTCAGAGTGGCAAGGTGGGCGATTTCTCGACCGCCTTCAACTTTCACACAAGTATCTCAAACATGCTCCACACTTTTCTCTGTTTCCTCAAGATCCGCTTTGACTTGGGGTTGCAGGATCTCATTGCGAGTTCCAAGTGAATCGTCACGACACTTGAGTTGTCTCAAACTTCCAACCTTCAACCTCAAGCCTCGACTGACAATTGTTGGGTTGCAACGCCACCCACATGGGACCCCACCATCTTACGTGATAGACTCGGGTTCCAAGCTGCCATCGCTCGCCAAAACAAAATTCCAGATTGCCAAGCCCTCCTCAATATCACATTCACCGATCACGGAGGCACTGCGCTGTTTCTTTTGCCGCCGAAAGCCCACCCCGCGTGCCATGATGCAACGCCGAGCGGCCGGCCGAGATGTCGGACATGATACCCCGCATGCCCCTCCTATCTTTGCTATCTAGGCTATCATCATCATGCAACCTCACCCCTCCTTCTCATGTTGCCACATTTCACAATCATTGCGGCATGCGCCAAACTTACTAAGCTTCCGTCCACCAAGGTACAAGGTTGACGGGATCTCCAGTTGCGGCTGAATCGTCGAAGACACTATTCGGACGACCCAGCAACCCAGCATGACGACTTCAAAGCACGTCGTCTTCCAGAACGGAAGGTTCTTCAGGTCAAACAAGGCGCCGCCTGGACAGCGATCGGAGGCCAACTTCGCGGAGGCTCTCGTGATCAAGGATGGACTCGTCAGCTTCGTCGGCGAAGCTTCAGCACCCGAAGTCAAGAGCGCTATTGAAGCAGGAGCCGAGGTTCGCGATGTTGGCGGCCGCCATGTTCTGCCTGGTCTTCTCGACGGACACATTCACCTGACTCAACTGGGACAGACCTTGCAGAAATTGCCTCTGGACAAGTGCAAGAGCTTGGCGGACATCAGGAAGACCATCAAAGACCATGCCGTCGCCAACCCGGATCAGGCGCGTATCTTCTGCAGTGGCTGGATGCACTTCATGACGCCAGAGGGTCCCTTGGCCTCGCTCATTGACGACTTGGATCCTCGTCCAATCTTGATCACAGCCAAGGACCTGCACTCTACGTGGTGCAATAGCGCCGCTTTGAGAGAACTGGACCTGGACAACGAACCCGACCCTCCTGGTGGTGAGATCATGCGCGACCCCAAGACTGGCAAGCCGAGCGGCCTACTCTCGGAAGCAGCTAGCATGAAGTGGATTCCGTTGTACATGGCCAGGACTTCCACTATGGAGGACCGCATATCGGCAATTAAGACCGCCATCAACGACTACACGAGCGCTGGATTCACTGGCCTGATCGACATGGCTATGGAGGAAGAAGGATGGGAGGCGCTTCAAAACTATCGTAAGAGGGAAAAGGAAGCCGGTCGGCCGTTCCCTATCCGCTTCTCTGCCTATTGGATGATTCTGCCGAGAGATGATGATGCCGAGAATATCAAGCAGGTAGAGAGGGCTGCGGAACTTGCGAAGGAGTTCAACTTGGAGACGGACCCCGACTGCAGACTCGTGGGTATCAAGCTGGTGTGCGACGGCATCATCGACGCCTGCACAGCCTCCTTGAAAGAGCCATACAGCCACAACAACGAGAACTGCGACCCCGTGTGGTCACCGGAACACATGGGGCCCGTGGTCGAAGCGGCGACCAAACATGGTCTGCAAGTTGCGCTTCACGCCATCGGCGACCGAACAGTCGCCAACGCCATCGACGTGCTCGAGAAGTATGTCGGCCCGGAGCATCGCCCTCGCATTGAGCACCTCGAAGTCACAACCGCAGAGGACGCCAAGAGGCTGGGTAAGCTGGGCATCACGGCCTCCGTCCAGCCTGTCCACTCCGACCCAGCCATCCTCCGCGCATGGCCGAAGCTCATTGGGGAGCACCGCTGTGGACGCGCTTTCGCATACAGCGACTTCGCCGACGGGGGAGCACCCGTGGCCATTGGTTCCGATGCGCCGACTGCGCCGCATCACATTGTCAACAACTTGTACATTGCAACCACGCGGAAGTCGGCCCGCGAGCCGGAGTTGGAGACGGTTGTAAACCCCCAATTCGCCCTGTCAATGTGTGATGTTGTGGCTGGTGCGACGGAGGGGGCGGCAAGGAGTTGTTTCTTGGACGACCGAGTAGGATCATTTGAAGTTGGTAAGAGAGCTGACTTGGCTGTGTTTGACCTTGAATGGAAGCCCGAGAAGGCTCTGCAGGCAAAGGCTGTGGAAACGTGGTTTGAGGGACAGCAAGTGTTTCCCGGGCAGATTTGAGGTCTAACGAACGGAGTTCGGTGTTGCGCTAGATTAGACCAGCATGGGGAAAGCATGTCAGAGATGCGCGCAAGTCAGGAAGAAGCAGGAATTGACCGTAGAATCCAGAATTTAGAATTAAGACATCCATTCACATCGTTCAAGTTATTTCGCGCCCTTACTGTGAACTCATCCATGTAGGCACTGAGCTGCCGTGCTTCTAACTAAAACTACGTTCAGGGAACCAAAGTTGTATCACCATCGGTATCGAGCTTCTGCATAACCTTCCGCGAAATCTTTCCCATCGTACAAGCTACCTTACATGACGAAATGAGACCCGATTACCGATGCCAAAGTGAGAGCAAGTATGACACACTTGCTCACAGCCAGTGAGCTAGACTCGCTCTTGTTATACTGTAACTCCTTCTTGAGAGACGCGTAGTCGATCCATTCGCATTCCCCCTTGAAACTTTCTTTGGTGTAGTTGAATCTTCTGCCCTCTGCTTTGAGTTCGTCTATCTTCTTTCCCGCCGCCTCTCTCACGCAGTCCGGCCAGTTTATCGCGATTTCCGGCTGATGAGTGAAGCACGTGCTAGACTGGCAGAAGCGCTGTGTCATGTAAACGTTCGACCCGTTTCGGTTGCTCGGACAACAGTGCTCGAACAAGTCGAAATCCTGCCCGGGGCTCACGAGGTATCCTCTTGTAAAGAGGACATCGCTTCCCGTGGTGCAGACGATTGGTATTCCAAGATCGGGGGCAGGCCTCGAGCAGGCTTCAGGATATGCATGCCAGCGCTCTTGCAGCTAAGAGTAAGGAGTCAGACGAAGGAAGGTTTGAGGCAGGACCAAGGAGAACTGCACCAGTACATACATGAGTTCGGTGAGTCTCATTGACATAAATGACTTTGTCCATGTTTCTAGTTGCTGTAGTTTCTTGTTTGAATAGAAGGGTCTCTATTTGGATCTGGCATTCACTGTCTAGTCTGCGAGCTGAGTGTCGATATATCTGCTCAGGCCAGTCTTATAAGATTCTGCCATATCGCCTGCGAAGCATTTACGCTCCTATCAATGACAGACAGCTTTTGCTATGACGTGGGAACCTAACACGACCTAATTTCGGTTGTGATTACGAGCGCCAGTGTTGGTGCTGCGCCGTACTTGTGTCTCATTCTAGGTCGCGTGGCCGTCAAGCTCCTTTCTCAGTTGCATTCAGCCAACTGCTTTGGCCTCGCTCGATTGGTTGTACCTGTCAAAACCGCCAATGCCAAGTCAATCTTGGCGAGTAATTTGCCTATTCTGGCGTGGCGAAAGTCCTCGACATTTACCCGACTTACATTGCATGCGACACTAGAAACCAGCGGTTGGTTAATGGTTAGGGGCACCAATCAGATCTCCTACCCCGGCCAGGTTGGAAGCAAAGATGTTTGACCCTCCTCGGCCTATTCGCGTGTCATATAGTCTAGAGCCTATGCAAGCAGGTAGACAAGTCATGCCTGTACGAACGAATCACGCAACTGACATTGGAATTTTATGCGGTTGGAATATCGATTTCAATCCGAAGCTCTTGGCAGAAGTCTTGGAAGCCTTGCAGATTTGGAGGCATCGCCTTTGTTCATCGTGAATAACCGTGTAGATCGGGTTGAGAACTCGTTGCAAGACTTGTTCGATTCTAGGTCTAGAACTGTGGAGGTTCCCGTGTGCAGGACTGCGCCTTTCTGGAGCAGTAGCATGGCCACCTTGAGACTTCGGAAGTTGTCTGAGGTAGCCAAATCTAGCACTATCAGGCGATGGTTGAAGCAACTGCTGACTGTCGTCTTTCGAAGAAGAAGAGGGCGTAAGTAACGCACAACAGCTAGCCCGAGAGAAACCGTTCTGGCAACAAGCAAAAAGATGTGGAGGATGGATGGCAGGTGGGGGCCGTCGGGAAAGCGAAAGGCTCATGCGTGACCTTTGTTGAATAGCTGTGGTCCGGCGATGCTGCGGCACGTAGGTCTATGGGGTTGAACACGAAATAATTCAAGCCATACTAACTATTTGGCGGAGGTAGACTGTATTCCCTTCCTCGTCGAGACCGAAATGCAAAAGTACTTAAAGAGAAGAATATATCTCCTTGAGCTGTATCAAGTCTGCACACTATCGCCACAGCTCCGACAATTGAGTTCAAAAGAACTCGACAACCATTTTCTTCTATAGCTTAGCACATTGTGTTCGGGTAGATTCTACAGACATGTTCAACAAGCTCCTCTTGTGGTTGCGCGCAGCTGGCGGTGTCTTGCCAAGAACTGGAAATGGTATTGATCATTACACCATCTGCGGCCAGGATCGGGGGTAATTCTACCTTCTCTCCCTCGACCGAGTATAGTTATACTAAGACTTTTCAGGTACACCGAAACAGATTCGTTGGAGGCTGCGCAGTACCTCACGAACACCATCGTCACATCTGACGCCTTCTTCATGGCTGTGGATGACTGCGTCTTTGCACACGTCAACACAACTGTTGTCAGTCTTTGCAACGGCAACCAGCGCAACCGTACCATCAACCGTGATGAAGTCAGAAGAGGCGTTGATCAGCTCATCAAGGACTGCGGCCTCGAGGGCGGCTTCACGGGCATCCACGTTGTCAATAACTTGACTTTCGCTGCCTATGGAGTCGGTGGAACCAGCCTAACCCAGCCTCCAGGTTCCAACCCTCCCGACGTCCCTGGCTTGAAGAAGCGTTCCAAGGGAAGGTCTCTACTTACCAAGCGTGATTGTGCGTACGCGTACGACGGCGTCCCGCGCTTTGACTGTGACGCGAAGAATAAACTGAATGAGGATGGTACTTGCGGCCAAATTACTCCCGAGAACAACCAGTGTCAGGTCTTCTGTGAGCTACGAAGAACGGGCTTCCTCGGGCACGAGGAGCGAGCACCCGGCGCTGGAGGAGATCAACAGCTCCCAGGAAAGGCCGTCGAGCTGGGAGCTGGCTCCGAAACCTCGATCTCCAACGGCTTCTCGATCGGCGTCGATGGCATCTTCAAGGAAGTCATAGGCGCTGGAGTTAGTTACGAATGTTAGTCTCCGTTCTGGAAGGCATTCCGTGAAGACCTACCAGGTACTAACAAGAAAAAGGGTCAATCACCAAGACTACGCTTGTATCTACCACCCAAACTGTATCAAATGTCAGCTCCGAACATTACTCCCGCTGGGTGTTCTTTCCCAAGCTGATCGAGAGTTGTGGAACCACATCCCGCAGAGAGTATTCTGCGCCCACGCCCTGCACTGGACTCCATTGCACCGGTCTTCCTGCTGACGATCCCGACTGTGTTGGAGACGTTGAAAACATTCCCAACGTGTGCTCCTTGGTGCCGAAGCTCAACCCCGAGGGCAGCCCGGAGGTGCTTTGGGCTCTTCGTAAGTGGAACCGTTTTACCTTCATTTCCGTTAACTCTGAGTTTCTAACCTTGATTGTGCTGTTTGTCGTTCCATCCAACTGACTTTCCACAGGCTACGAACAGAAAGATGGAACCGCTTTGCCATACGACGAGCAACACGAATCGTACAAATTTCTGTGCGTTAACAATGATCCAGACAATGACGGCGAACAGGAGTGTTACAACCATATTCCTGCGCTCATGCTGGCCCAGAACTACGAAAAGCTCCAGAAAGCCGTTGAAGAGACCAGCGGCTGAAATGGTCCACATTTCTTGTTGCATTGAGTGCCGCGGTGTTGCGATGGATGCCCCCGAGCTTTCATGATATTTCTTACCGCAAATCTGTGTTCAGCTTGCTTTGGGCTCAAAGCTTGTAAACGATGGTTCCCCCCCTACAGCTGCTTTCTGAGATTTGTCTCTTTATCTGATCTTAGTCAATCTACATCTGCAGTTTACCTCTGAATAGTTTGTAGCAAAAATAAGCCACCCACTCAGCGCCTCAAGCAGACTTGTGTTACGTAGTTGATTTATCTTGGCATGTCAAACAATTTCAATCAAACATGTAGTCTCGTTTCGAGGTGAACTGATCGTGCTCTATTATTGGAAACTATCTGATTGGCCACTCGTCAAAGGATTACATTGAAGGTATGTCTTGGCTTGCCCTTTTTTGCGTTCGCCCTTTTAACTCGGGGAGATCGTAATCTTCTCCGCCTGAAAGCGAAAACTCGTGTAAATGCTCCACAATCTAGATGTAATTATCTGCATAGCATAACACTGCTGATCAAGGCAGTAGCTAGCATCATGAAGAAGCTGCTAGAGTGGGTAGCAGGGGCGGCGCTGGAATGGGCGCCGAGCATGAAGACTAGTAGACTCTTGCTTCAACCGGGCTGCCTTCAACGTCCTTTGCGGCGGCTGGCATAGACTTGTTGAAAGACTGGTAAGTCGCCTTCATGTCGGCTTGAAGCTGCTTGATCGCTTCGCGACCTCGGTAGTCGCTCCATGCGTGGTCCAGAAGTCCTTGCAAATAGTTAGCGGCAAGCCCTCAACTGTTCAAGGTTGATCGCAAAGCGAGGATATGTAAACTTACCCCATTCCTCCTCGACGTCGGCTTTGCCTTCACGGATATAGTAGCTGCCACCCATCGTCCAGACCATCCAGCCGACGCTCCTCTGAACCATTAAGTCCATCAGACATTTGCGCCAGCCCCCCTCATACGCGACTTTTGCATCCGACTGGTCGTGGCCCCATTCGCTCATGATGAGCGGCGCCTTGTTGCCGCTAGTCTCAGTCATCACGTCCGCGCCCCAGCCATCGAGCATCAGACGGTACAGGTCGCAGTCTTCGGAGAGACCGTGATCGTACTGGTGCAGCTCGAAGACGAACTTGGTCTTGAACGGCAGCTCCGCGATGGAGAAGTTCCACTTGGGCTCTGCGCCGTCTTGGCCGCTGGCGGGAGCGTCGATGTCGGTGCCTCCCAGGCGTCCGCCGAAGAAGATGAGCACGTCGGGGTTGGCGGTGTGGATGGCGTTGGCGCCCTGGACCATGCGCTTCTCCCAGGTCTCCCAGGTCGAGGGCTCAATGGCGGGGGCCAAGGGGGGCTCGTCGTAGTTGAACCGCTCACGTATTTCGTTGCGGAGGCCGATGCTGGAGAAGGACTTCCAGTTCGATTTGCCCTATATGTGTATCAGTATAACCGCCAGTATTAGTCGAGAGAGGCGCAACTCACATGCTCTGCCATGAAAGACAGGCTCCGAATCCAGTTGGAAGTGTTGAAGTAAGTGTCGCCAAACCACCCGTTACCGTCAAAGAGGTCACAGCACCATCCGGCCTTGGACACGTGGTTGTCGAGATGCAGATAGATATCCTGACGCGCCAGCTCCTCAGCAACAGCGTCCCACACCTCGAGACGCTTGGTGCCCTCGTTGAAGCTCGGGTTGTGGCTGACGATCTGCCGCATGACCTTGGTGCCGTTCTCCGCGCCCAGAGCCTTCTCCAGGGTCGCTTTGAGCGTGACGTCGCCGCCCCGGTCGATGATGTCGTCCACCATCTCGGTCGCGAACGTCAGACGCACGGAGTTGAACCCGGTCTCGGCGATCTTGGTCACGATATGGGAGATGTTTTGGAACTGCAGGCCCTCCGGCAGCATGGTCTGCTCATGGCCGGGCCAGTTGACGCCGACGAGGGCGACGGTGTCGTTGTTTGCGTCGAGGATGTCTCGGCCCACGACGGAGAGCGGGAGAGGTTGGGCGCTGCGCGGCGCTAGAGCCTCGGAGGCCGATGTGAAGGGAAGCGCGAGCGCGCTTAGAAGCGCTGTGGTGGTGGTGTGAAGCCGGCGCATGATGGATCGCTAGAGTTTTGATTCCGCGGAGGTTTCTTCCCTGCAGGGTTCAGAACTATTGATTCGGCAGTTGGAGGGAAGGGGTGACGGTTAAGGGTCTTAGAGAGAGGGCGAGGGACATAAGTAGAGCAAACAGCGCCATTGAGGTGCAAACGCCCTTTCCATCACAAGGGTACTAATCTTGAGCTTCATTGCCGTGGTTGTCTGCCTAATTTCAAGCCCTATGTTACACCCTGAGAGACTCTTATCAGAACGGAATCACATACCCTGATTAAGTGTGAAAAGTGGTTAACTAACTATGCTAGATGAATTACTAGAAACCTCCGAAAAGAAAAGAAAAGGAATCCAGAAGTCGACGAGGGGGTCATACTTCATGAACGTACTATTAAGTGCTCTTGTCTTCGTCCCCCCGGCACTTCAAGTTCATTCGCCTCGGTCTTAGATTGTTACCACACAACGTTGGAGCAAGCCCTTCATCTATCAAGGTTAAGGATGGTGATCCGGAAGATTCCGCTCGGATGGAGGATATGAACGGTCCAACAGGTCCATGCGCCGTTGAAGCTTCGTCTGATGTGCGAACGCTGGCTGTCACTCAGGGTGTATCAGCATGCAGTGAGCTGGATGTTAAACCCCGCGAATGACGGCATGGAAAATAGTACACGAGCCAAAGGTGATTGTCGAAATGCGTCTGGAGAAAATAAGAATGCTGGCAACGTTAGGCGAAGGAGTTAGGAGTATGATGGTTTAATAGAGGGAGTCAAGATCACAGAAGCTTGCGGTCGTTTGGGATCAATGATGGAACTTAGAGTTAGAGACGAACCCACATATAGTCGTCAGGTATATGCAGCTACGCAGCTTGTTTCTCATGATGGCTGTATTTTCTTGATATTTACACCTAGCGCGTAAAGTAAATACATGAAGAAGGTTTTGAAGAAAGCTTAGGTCTGGGGTTTGTCTGAGTGGCCGCTATGGGTCCCGCTCTACTTCATGTTCTGAAGCAGGTAGCGGACGCCGGCGTAGGTCTCCTCGCCGGTGGGAACGATCTGGCTGGCGGGCAGGACGAAGCCGTAGTTGCCCGTGTCGCGCAGCTCCTGGGTGAAGGTGTAGTCGGCCTTGACGACGTCGTTGACGTAGTCGACGCTGCTGCCGGTCGCCTTGTAGATGGTGGTGCAGATGGGGCCGTACTGGTACGAGGTGCCGTGGACGGCCTTGATGGCGGCGACGGCGCCCTTGGCGAGAGACTGCAGCTCGGTGTTCTTGGAGGAGACGGCGGTGCAGGAGTAGCCGTAGGGGGTCATGAAGAGCTGGGAGTAGGAGTGGAAGTCGATGAAGAGCTTGAGGCCCTGGGCGGCCTTGGTCTTGGACAGCCAGGCGGAGAGGGCGGCGGTCTCGGGGGCGTCGCCGGCGGAGGCGCCCTTGAAGTCCTCGGCGCAGGGGTCGGTGGAGGCGCCGCCGGTGACGGACCACTGGTAGGGCCAGTTGCGGTTGATGTCGTGGCCGAGGCAGCTGCTGCCCGAGGTGGTCTGGCGGTTCTTGCGCCACAGGCGGTTGGTGGTCTGCGTGTAGATGAAGCCGTCCGGGTTGACGACGGGGAAGACGTAGAAGTCGTACTTGTCGACGAAGCCCTTGACCTCGGTGTCGGTGGAGTACTTGGTCAGCAGGTTGTAGGCGATGTACTCGTTCGTCATGGTGCCGATCCACTCGCGGGCGTGGACGGTGCCGTGGAAGACGACGGCGGGCTTGGTACCTTTGGAGCTGCCGTAGATGTGGATGCCCGTGATGGTGTTGCCTTGGAGCGAGCTGCCAGAGGTGACAATCTCGGCGTTGTTGGGGTACGACGCCACGAGGTCCTTCAGGAACTGCAGATGGTCGGCGTACGCGTGGTACGAGCTGAACCAGGTGGAGTTGGCAGATCCGACTAGAAGAATGTCAGTGGTAGCCTAGTAGATATGTGATGTTGAGGTCTCACTGACCGGCGTAGACTGAGAAGCTGGACTCATCAGCAATGCTGAGGCCGAGATCCTCGTGCATGGTCGTCACGTTCAACCCCGAGATCTCGGCGTTGAACTCGTCGACCTGCTCAGACGGGACAACAATGTCGGCCAGGGCGCCGGCTCTCGGAACGCCCTTCCAGGTGTTCAATTGAAGCTTGTTGATGACATTGTTCACGCGGTCGACCTCGTCGCCGACGGACACACGGAAGACCTTGGTGCCGTCGTAGCTCACCCGTTGTGAGCCAGCCCCCGCCACGGCGGCGGCAGAGGCGGCGGCGATGGTGGTGGAGAGGACAGCGAGCGACTTCATCTTGACAACGCGTGATACCGTCGAGAGTGCAGAGAGAAAAGACCTTCACCGACGCAACCGGTGCGCAGCGTCGTCTGGTTATATGGCCGTTCGCGAGAGAATCCGATGAGGGGAAAGGCACAGAATCAACAGGGAGAGCAGGGTCGGACCGTCGGGGATCGCCTGGGCAGTGTTTACAACCTTCCTTTTCAGGTCATGGCGACCCGCGTCGAATGCACGCCCAGCTCGTCAGATATCTTGGCTTGAGGGACAGGAGACCTGCCCGATCAAACCAAGCCGCGAGGAGACAACTCACAAAAGTCCCGGCTGGGCAAGCATGCAGGGTAGCTTCTGGCGCCGTGTCTAGAAGCTGGACAATTTCAGCTGCCTGGCCAGCATTTGGAGCCAGATCTGAGGGGGAAGGTCCATGACTCTACGTAGGTTCTGGCTGGGAGATTTTCCGTGCTCATTGGCGCCCTGATCATGAGAGGGGGAAACGACCGGGGGCCAGGGAAGAAGCAAATAAGGTGCCAGCCAGCAGCAATCAGACGAGGGGTTATGCAGGCGAGCTAATAGGCTTGCCGTTTGACCGCTGACGGGACGATTGGGGGGCGCATTGAGCTCGCTGTCCAATACCTCCGTCAGGCAGGCCATGGTTCTTTTGTTTTTCGTTCGACCGGCGTCACGGCTTGATTAAGCAGTTCGCGAAGGAGGCGATGATTGACTGGTAGAAACGGGGTTGGACCGTTGCAACCCAACCTAACTCGCCAGCCCCCCCGCGGTCGTTAAGCAGATCCAGGCAGGTCAAGTGCCGGATTGCACGCAGCCGACCTGCCGGAACTGGGGTAGCGCGGCGGTAAGGATTCAGGAGTTTGGGGGTGATGGCGCTGTTGAATTGGGGAAGAGAAGCTTCGCGGGGGCTAAGGCAAGCCCTGCTGCATGAGCCGCCTCTCTGCAATGAATGCTTAATCTAGAATGTGGTATGATGGAACTGCGGCTAACTAATAAGATGGAGTGAGAGAGGATTTGAGGCGTTTTCATACGGTGATGGCGAGTTTGGAGCTGAAGATGGCGATTCGTGGCTCTACGCGAACCTTCAACGTCGGGTCATTTTTAGGTTTAGAGCAGCGAGTTTAGCGACTGGAGCCCCAATTAAGGCTTATCTACCGTCACGATACGAGCTCAGGCTCTCTGCCTATGCCGAGTAGCCCATCATGCTCTCACTCAGTCTGGCAGCACGGTCGTCTGCGGATTGCTGTTGGAGAAAAGAAGAGCAAACATAAGACATGAGATTCTGACATCTCATGTTAAGATATGATGTCAGTTCGTGCACAACAGAACAGAACAGTGAGAACCGGGGATGAGATGGGCTCCGAGCACCTCGCAACCCGGTGTTCCACAAGGAATACGACACCCAGGCGGAGATCTTTATTTGCCCTCAGACCTCGGGAAATACCGCTCAATCAGCCAAAGAACGGAAGTTGCTGTTACTGTCAATAATGAGATGCTGATAGGTGGAATGGTTCTAAGTGAGATTTTTCCTCGAGAAATATACCCTGATCCCATCATCGTCCATGCATAGTAGCTTCTTCGGGTTTCACGCACGGACCTTCTCAACATGAGAGAAGGCAACTTCCCATTTCCAAATCTGCTACAGATACAATTGCGGAAACTCATTAAAAATGAACACATCATTTGATAAATCAAAGGTGTGTACAAGCGATTCCCAACGTCTGGAAGATCGTCTACGAGTAATTCGAAAGCTGCAAAAGCAAAAACAATGGACGAACAGGGAATCGAACCCTGGACCACTCACATGCTAAGCGAGTATTATACCACTAAACCATTCGCCCGTTGGTGAAGGGATCCACGCAAAAGCACATTATTATGCCTGCACCGCTTCAGTGCCGTTTCTGCTTCCCTCTTCGAATCTGCTGTCTCTCCATCCCTTCTCTCCAATCCTCGATCATTATTATCCCTGAAACTGGGTAGCAGATGATATGTAATTCATCTCCGTCTGGCGCGCATGTCGTCTGGCCGCCGGCAACGCGCTGAATCCGCCCAAGAAACCGCCCACGTCAATGACTTCATGGCTGCCTCAACCGCGCGATAGTCACATCAAACGGTTCAGGTTCCCGCCCAATAATGTCCCTCATATGACTCGTCACCACGGCCGTCTCTCCCGCCCGGATAGCATCCCATGCAGTCGCCCACGTCCTGGCCTTCTCCTGCGACCCGAAGCGCGCGACGACCTGCGGCAGCTTGACATACTCGTCAACCTCTACCTGGCGAATGCGCACCTCTTTGCCGGCGACCTGCCCCAGGACCTGCACCGTCTCCTCCAGCGACCACTCCCTCGCGCCGGTGAGGAGGATCTTCTTGTTGACGTACGCGAACTGGTCCGGGTCCCAGGAGTAGTTGGCGATGAGCCGCGCCGTCGCCTCGCCGAGCTCGTTGCGCTTGACCCACGCGACGCCCGGCCCGGTGCCGTCGTGCGGTATGAGGATCTCGTCTGCCGGCGCGTTGACGTCGAAGAAGGCGGTGTAGATCGGGTACGATTCCGAGTAGAGGCCCTCGCGGATGGAGGTGAATGTGAAGCTTGGGTCGGAGGCGGCGGCTTCGGTGAGGTGGCGCTCGGAGTCGAGGTGGGCTTGCATCACCTCCGCTATTGAGCTGTCCTGGTAGTCGCCGCCGAAGGCCAGGGAGCTGTAGAAGATGTGCTTGACGCCTGCGCGGCGCGCGGCGTCTATGGCGGGCAGTTGCACCTGGCGACGTCCTGTGAGATGGGTCTCATTCCTACACGAGGACGGGTGTCCTTACCTTTCTTCGGTAGTCGTGCACATGGCTTGGATAGGAGATGAGGAAGAGGACCTCGATGCCTGCGAACGCGGCTTCTAGATCGGAGGGGCTTGACTCGTATGAGGCCTTGCGCACTCTAACTCCGTGTTCGAGATGCTCTTGGGGAATCTTTTCCGGGTATCTGTTGATCAGGAGGATTTGGTCGTTGGGGAGGAGCTTGCGCAGGTACTCGTAAGTGCTGCCGCCCAAACCACCAGAGCCCGGAAAGATGCCGATAGACTTCATCGCGCTGGCTAGGTAGAGGTGCTCGCTAACCCTGATCGGATGATAAGATTATGAGTTGAACTATGAGTTCGCTTCTGTGTCTAGCCGTTCACGCTATAATCTGGCCTCATGCGATGAGCTAGCCAGCTGGGTGGTGAAGATAAGATGAGATGATAAGCCGCAACATGATTGACGCGCATGATCACATCACGACCTGGAACTCGCTTGGCAAGGGACCTGCGCCCACATTGACACCCGCATTACGTCACCCCGTCACTATTTACAGATTTTTAACCAGGCATGTTCCCTTGCACGACAGCATTACTAAGGCGGGATCACACGATATGGAGCCTTGTTTTTTCTCCAGCACGTGTGTCCGTTCCTTCTCCGACTCGTCAATCGAGGGCCGATTCCGGGGCCGTGGGTTCGAGGCCGCCGATCACCGGCTTCCCTGCTTTTTGCGGCCCCGCACTACGGCCTTGATCGGCGCTTAGGGCGGCTTTGATAGCGCGCGAAGATTTTCAGGATGCAAGTTTGTCTGGGTTCTAGAATGGTCCATGACAATATCTAATGTCTCATTGGAGGGCTATTCTTTATCGAAAAAATATGTACATGAAGAAAAAAAAAATGCCAGCACTCGATTCCCGGCGGGGTTTATTTCCAAGACGTGGTAGCACCCCGCTTCGCTCCATCGACAGGCAACAAGAAGTCGCTGGCCGCGATCTTGCCGTTCTTGTTACGCGCGCCCGTGACGAGGGCGATGTCAATGCTCTTGAAGCTCGCGTTGGTGAGCAGAGGGGCCGAGTTGTCCCACGAGTTGTCCCTGGAGATCTGCGCGCCGCGCAGGGTGACCTGGCCGCCGTAGGTGACGTTGGTCGGGGAGCCGGGGCGGTTGACGGCGGCGATGTTGCGCTCGAGGACGCCCGTGGCGTTGACGCTGCGGAAGCCGACGGCGCCGTTCCAGACGGAGGTATTCTCCTCGAAGAGGAACTCGCCCGTCTGCGAGTTGTCGGTGAAGCCGTTGGCCTTGTTGCCGAAGGCGATGCAGTTGACGACGTCGCGGCCCGCGGGGAGGATGTCGCCTGCGCTGCCGCCGCCGAGCTTGAAGCCGTTGCCGTTGCCGGTGAAGTCGGGGAGGTCCTGGACGGATGGTCAGCTCTGAAGTACATGAAGTTGATGGAAACATGTCGTCGACTTACCCAGCGGTTGTAGCCATTGCCCCAGGCGATGCTGTCCTTGATGGTCAACTTGGAATGGAATTCCCTGTACTACGTTAGCAATCCGAACACACAAAGTCAGTCTCGGAGAATATACCAGAAATCAACTCCATCGTCGGAGTTGTCCCAGAACCTGCTGCCAACAATAATGTTGCCCTCTCCCTTGCCCTCTTTGATGGCAATACCGTCAGCGTTCTCGCCGTTGTTCCTGGGATCACGGTTTCCGTATGAGTCGAGGTAAGAGATCACGTTGTTGGAAAGGGCACCCTGCATGTGGAAGCCGCTCTCGTAGTTGTCACGAGTGACGATCTGGTTGAAGCGCAAGTTGCTGCTGTCCTTGACGTAGACACCGTAGGGGCCGTGGGTGAAAGTGAGGCGCTGGAAGTTCCAGTAGTGGATGCGCTCAACGTGGAGGACGCCGCGCTCCTTGCCGGGGATCGAAGAACCGACGGGCGCGGGCGTGCCCGGCAGGCCCTCGCCATCGATGATGACGACCTCGTCCGTCGCCGCGCGCAAGGTGATCGGGGCCTGTGCGGTGCCGTTCACGGTGATGTTGATGTTCTTGAGGATCTCGTAAGTTCCGCCGCGAAGAGTGACGATGTCGCCAGGTTGGGTGATGTTGATGGCGGCTTGGATGTCACCGAACGGCTTGGCCGAGCTGCCGTCTGCGTCCGGGCTGCCGGTGGGGGCGACGTAGATATTGGCCGCCAGGGCCAGGGGAAGGCACGAAACAAGTGTTGACAGGAACAACATAATGAGCAATTTTGGAAAGAGTGTAAAAGTTGGTTTGACAAAACAAAGAACTCGCAGTTACGAAATAATAGTAACTTCTTCCAAAGCTGATATAGTGTGACAGACTCGGGGTCGCCTTTATACAGCCATCCTTTTCCGTCCTCGACGCGGAACCAGCCGTCGGATCCGACTGGCGCCGCTGACAGATACTGCCCGTGCCAAAATGAAGCTGTCTTGGCGGCCTGTGTCGAGAGGGCCGGATTTCTTGGTTCTCTCTAACATACTTTACCGAACCGAGTGACTCCATCGTGAGTGGCAGCGGCTTGAGTCGAAAGGCCTGCGAGCAGATATTCAGGAGCTCAGCTCTAGCTGTTTTTGTTATCGGCCATAAGCGGGCGTAGGGGTAACCCCTACCACGTTCATCAACGAGCACTGTAACGTGGTGCTGCGCCAAGGCGTCTGCGCACACCCAAATCTCGAAGGGCACCCACATTTCCCGACGGGAGAAGCTTCATCCACCAGTTTGGATCGACCGAGCTCTCCGAAAGTAAGAAATCGTCAGTATTAGGTTCGTTGCGATAGCGATGTCAGGTTCTGGACCTGCTGCCCCTTGAGAATTGGATTTGTGTGTGATATTCCATCATTGCAGAACATCTCAGGCATCCTCAAAATGTCGATCAGCGCACGGGCTCTTGAAGTTCGTTTAGTACCAGAATTGCTTCATAGTTGCGTGAGCTCTCCACGGCTCTCGGCTGGCTTCAGTTGGTTAAAGATCGTTGCGTCTATGAGTGGGATGAACTCTGCATTATCCGAAGCTATTTCAACCAGCTCGGAGGCTGACGGAACTAGTCGAAACTTTACTCTATTCCAAACAAGCTTGAATTAGAGTTCGAGAAAGCCTCGTGTGCTCGTGGGCCGTCAATTCAATTGTGCGCTATCATGACTCAAATGAAGGCCCAACTTGACTAGTTAGTCATGCGACGCTATTACTTCTCACCCACTTCCTGAGCTTTAGAAACTAACATGATCCATCGGTGACAAGATGCGGTTTGCACACTCAAATGGAGGTTCAGAGATAAACTAGCTATTGAAGAAAGATGGGCGTCCTAAAGACAGCGGTAGCATTCTTGCATGTATGGAAAGCACAGGAACATCAGTCTTTTTCGTATATTCTGCGATTGGAGAGTTCCCCGGAAGAGCCATGTAAAGAACGCAAGGTGAGCATTGGTGGGTAAGCAAAATCTATTGCTGTGGCCGCCTCATTGTAAGACCTGCGCAACCTCAAAAGTGGTGTGGTAGCGTAAGCGCAATTAACAGGCGTGTCAAAGACGGGCAAGTTGTATGGTTTGGCTGAAGGCGAGCCAATCAGGATTTATTACATTTCCATCCTTTTCCGCAGTGATACATGCGAAGTTCCGCCTCGTTTCTAATCTGATGGCTGTATTATGCTCCGGATGACGCCACCAAGCGATGGCAGTACACCTGACGATACCTATTGGATCATCTCGTTGTATGAGGAGGCCAGATTCGGCTCCAGATTGTCAGCTCCATATGCAAGCCACGTCGCCCGACAGCCTGCTTCATATGAGAGGCCAGTCACATCGACAGCCAGGTTATATTCGAGACTTCGCCCTTTATTCTTCAACTCTCTGGCTGCCTGACCCAACAATTGAAGCGGCGAGGGTACATGTTGCTTCCCTCCAAACTTCTTGCAATCTACACATAGCATCGGCCGCCAAATCCACCATTGTGCATGCCAAACGCCAAAGAAACCCTCACCGATCATGATATGGCTCATAAACGTCCACAGTGGCAAGCTGGAAAAGTTTCAGAACGACTTTCCCCGCTACGCCATCTTATCCCATACATGGGGAGACGATAATGATGAGATACATTTCGACGATATCAACAAGAAGAGAGCCCGACTTTCTAAAAAAGGCCCTGGAAGAAGGAAATTCGATGGATGTCGTCAGCAGGCAAAGACTGACGGCTTCGACTACATTTGGATCGACACCTGCTGCATCGACAAAACCCACCATACAGACTACTCCGAGGCCATAACATCCATGTTTTCTTGGTATCAGAGGGCCGGTCGCTGCTACGCTTATCTCGCCGACGTACCTGACACAGACGAATCGACATTCCATAGCGACTTCATGAATAGCCGATGGCACAAAAGAGGCTGGACCTTGCAGGAGCTCCTAGCCCCGAAGGACTTGGTTTTCTACAGCAAAACCTGGACTAAGCTGGGAGAGAAATGCTCAATGTCCAGCCTGCTCGAGGAGGCTACGGCTATTCCCTCTCAATTCTTGTCAGGATTTCGAGATGCAAGCGTTGCCCAACGCATGTCCTGGGCTGCCCAAAGAAGAACGAAGAGAGTGGAAGACATGGCCTACTGTCTGTACGGTATTTTCGACGTCAAGCTTCCAGTTCAATACGGAGAGGGGGCTTCGGCTGCATTTAGACGACTTCAAGAGGAGATTCTGAGAACGACTCCAGACCCATCGATTCTGGCCTGGGGGCTGAACCTGGAAGATGAGGACGTCTCTGTTCAGAAGCCCCCAATCATGCGATATGGACATATTCTGGCGGCTAGTCCTAGTGATTTTATGAACTGTGGGACTATCGTGCCTTGGGAGAACATCCCCAGCGTACAGCGTGTAGAATTGCAAGGTGGTTATCACAGCATTGAATTTCCACTCCACACAACCGAGACCGGAATTACCTATGGCTTGCTCAAATGCTACTCGAAGCCCCGCGAGAACGGCTGGATAGGCATTCCTCTCTGCCTAGTTGAACCGGAAGGAGAAGCGGATGAGTACATGCGACCCAAGGAAGGCATGGCTGTTCAACTATTTGATTTAGATTTAGACCCATCGCACAAACCGCAGAAACTACGATTTCGCCACGCTTCCCATGCCGAAGACATCGAAAACATCGATCGTAGGTACGGCTATAAGATCGAGATGCCGATTTCGAACGAACTCACCTTATGTGAAGTCTACCCCTCGGACCGGTGGGAGACTGACAGGAACTTCATCATCACTGGTGTTGATTTTCTTCGCGACGTTGTACAGAAGACGTGGATCAGAATCCGGCATATCACGGACCCCGGTTCAGACTTTGTGATCATGCTGGAGTTTGAAATCAGGTCATCGCAACCGCGACTGGAATGTCACGTCATGATTGCTTCCAGAAATGTCGGACTAGACACAATCTCGCGAGAAGGTCCATGCCTTCCGTCCTTTTCGCAGCTTATGGGAAAGGACAGCGCCTCCATCGGCATTTGCAGTCTCAGAGTGAACAGAAGAACCAGGCGACCTCGTGGGTATGCTATTTACGAAATATCATTCTCTAAGCTAGAGATGGACCCGGAATACACCGTGGATATCACCAGTGAGATGGACCTGCTGGGATTTGATCGTCGACTTGATTCTTATCTGACACAATCTATTGAGACGGGAACGAAGATCAACAAAACGATGCACGCAGTACATGAGAAACAAGCCCACATTCACCACAAGAACATACTGCTTTCGTCTGCAAAGAAAGAAGTAGAACGTCTACCTCTGGAAGTAGCTCAGTTGGAAACAAGCCTGGAACCTCTTTGCCTGGAACTGGAAGGTGTTCTGAAGGAACGACAAAGAGTTCTTCGTTCGATCTCTTCCCTCGAGGAGAGCTTGCCATTGAGTGCAGGAGTAGGAAGACTGGTCGCATGGCACAGTGCAGTGGTCAAGAAACTCGCTCGTACTTTGCCGGTACAAGACGCGGAAATAGAGTCCGTTGCTGATGATAAGGTGAGGCTCTTCATTCAAGCTATTAGCGCCGGTCATTTGGGAGCCATGGAATATCTTTTTGCTCGGTTGGGTGATGCTACGCTCAAAACCAAGACTACCGCTAGGTCTGTGCGAATAGCTATCAAATATGGCTACATCGAGGGCTTGATCTGGTTGATTCAAAAAGGGTTTGACATCGACGCCCAAGACAGTGACGGCTTGACTCCTCTCGGAAGCGCAGCATCGGACGGCATTCTTCCTATTTGCCTGTTACTGCTGCAAAATGGGGCAGCCATCGATTTGGAAGGCGCCGATTGCAAAAGCCCTCTTGTTCTGGCTGTGGCCAATGATCATATTGAGGTCGTCGGGCTGCTATTGGATCGCAAAGCTCGCAAAAGCCGTTCGAGCGCAGGCTTTAATGCTTTGAGTATGGCAGCCCAGTATAATCGAATCGAGATTGCCAGGTTGCTAGTGAACGCAAAAGCTTCTCTCGAAATAAAAGATAGGGACGGGCAGACTCCATTGGCGATCGCAGCCAGCAGAGGTCATGATGCCGTGGTTCAACTGTTGCTTGACCGCCAAGCCAACATTGAAACCACTGGCAACTTTGACCGTACCCCCCTCGCGGTTGCAGCAAGGAAGGGACATGTCCGAACAGCTCGTATTCTCCTTGATCATGGCGCAAACATGAAGGCGAGAGACCGCTTCGACCGCACGCCATTGCTTCTTGCAGCAAGAGAAGACCATCATCCCATGGTTAGCCTCCTATTGGACCTGGGCGACGACATTGAGGCTAAAGATAAAGGTGGTTGGTCTGCGTTAGCTCTAGCAGCTCGAGAAGGCTTCCAACAGACCGCACAGGTGTTGCTGGACCGGAAAGCCGACATTGAATCGAGAGATTCGACTCGAAGCACTCCACTGACTTTGGCAGTTGCAAATCAACACCACCAGATGGTCCAGTTGCTCGTCGAAAACAACGCCAACATTGGAGCCCGAGATTCCGCTGGTCACACTGCCCTCGTAGTATCTGTCGAGAAGGCTCGTGAGAGTGACGGACTCGCGATCACTTCTTTTCTACTAAGCCAGTTCGCTTGGCTCGACTTTTGGACGGACGAACCAAGCAAAAACCTCACTGAAGCTATGCACCATGCGATATCCCTGGGCCGCGTCGGACATGTCCAGCTTCTACTCGCCGTGGAATTGAGAGAGCTCACCTCTGCTCAAAAGGTGGACTTTCTGGCATACGCAAAGTCTATTCCAAAACATCTGGGAGATACGAAGCCTCAGACAATGGGCCAGATTATCGCAATGTTGCAGGACGCCATCACACCCCATGAGCCAGACAGGATATTGCACCAAGACACGACTACCAACACGAACAATAACACTCTTCCACCGGGTTTCCTCGAAAACGTCTTTGAGCCCGATGAGATCGCAGAATCCCAAGTACAGATCAATGGCCAGCAGACGTTCAACGGAATGATGGCGCAAAGCTCTACACAGTCAAAAACTGAAAATGTATCATTCTTGATTTTACACCAAAACGGAAACACCGATGATAATTATGGAGGACACGGCGACTTTGAGAGAAAGCGCAAATTCGCCACTTACAATGACGATTTCACAAACGAATGCTACGGCCATGAGGGAGTACATGCACATACACAGCTTTTTCCAACATTGCAACGCCAGTATTCCGGCTCAAATCCTTCTGGCTACATATTGCCACCTAGATCCCAAACCTCAGGGCGCCATCGATAAGAGAATTGGCGAGAATGATTAAAATTCCAATTTGGGGCCTCTCATCATGGGATGATTTGTTCATCATTTTACCTCGTGATCGGAATGTTTATTTACTCATCGCGGCTCGGTATTAGTAGTAGGCAGTTTAGTTACCATGAAAAAGAAAGGTCATGTCAAGCTCACATCGCCAAAGAAAATGAGGACAAACCTGCCTTTTGCCAAGGACACTTGTAAGACACTCGAGATCTCTGAAGTGGAGATACACGGTAAACCCATCGAATCTGATGTCTGAGTCGAGCCAATAGCTCACGCACCTCAGGTGCGAGGAAACGCTCAAGCAAGATCACTTCAGTACCAAATGGCAAAAGAGCATGGTATCGGAACCCGCGGTTTGCGATGCGCTATTGCCACCGTTTGATATCCACCCAGTTCCAAGGACTTAATCTCGTTGATCCTCTAAGGTATGGAAAGGCCACCAACAACATCATTAAAATACAGAACGACGCCGGCTTCCACTGACAAGGCGCTCATCCGTTAGTGATTCTGCGCCCTAGAGCCTCGAGTCAGACACTGACAGCGGTCAGCCGTTTCAAACAACCAGGCACCCGGCACTAAGTTAACCCCTTTTCAGAAGCAAAGCCGACCGGCGAACCCCTAAAAGCTTCAAGCTCGTTCGACTGCAGACCAGCTACGACGAAAGGAGCTCGGCAACGCCACCAGGAACAGCGAGCGAAATGATCCATCCCGTGTTCGCAAATGACAATCCGACTGTCGATCTTACAGAAAGTGAACACTGCCAGACGCGAGACTTGGCGCTTTTTCCATCAGGGACTCCAGACTCCAGACTCTAGCGTTGCAGTCAAGCATTCGCGAAGCCCTAAGACCGTCGACCCCCGCAACTCCATTGGCTGGATGAGTCCAAAAACAGCGCCGGCGATGAGAAAGTCAAAGGGGTCTGCCCGGGGTGCTGTCACCAGATGGCAGGCCCTTTCGTGGTCACCGTGTCTCCACTAAACATCGGCTGGCATCTCGCTGAATCTTCGTCCCGAGTTTGAGCGCCTTGGTGTACGTGAGATTTCGCGATTGATTGAAGTACTTTGGGCGAAGCGTCAGAGGCCCGCCAAGCGTTAGAGGCTGTCATTAATCTGGTGCAACCATGATAGCGCTGATTGATGATCATAATGTGTCAAGAGCAAACTCTCAACACCATGTCAGCCTTAGCTCTTGTACAACAGAACGGACGCATCTTAATCCCCTTTAGAATAGCTTCACTCATCCTCAAAAGATGTCGAGAGATCTCGCCATTTTTACGAAAAAAGGGGGCATGATTCTCGGAATGCGGGGTGGGCAGTGGCCTGGATCTTAGTGGACGTGGGGCCACGCTTTATCCAAGACGCGTGTTTGTCCCGGCAGCTCGGAGTCGGAAGGGGATCCCAGACGCAAGAGCTTCGCAATGGGACGACGCCACGGCTGAGCCTGCTGGCGCGGCCTATCTAACGTCAAACAGGATGGCCTGGCATGGTGTTTGGCAGGTCTGCAGAACGCTTTCGGGACTTGCGAGCCGCACCACGGGGGGAGCTGACAGTCAGATAGATTAATTCTCGCCGCAGCGGAAGTAAACCCGGCATGGTTAAGCTTTCACTAAAAAAACCCTCAATCTCCAAAAATGGAAGCTATCGCTGCAGGTCTTGGCCTCTTTTAAAGACGGCCTGCCCAGCTCTCCACGGCAGCGCAGTCTGGTTTCCTGTCTGGTGTCTTGCGCGCAGCTTGCCGCGAGGGAAACAACTTCCGACGACTTGTTCAATACACATGGTGGAGGATGGTTCGGCTACTTTTCTCATCGCGATACGGCGCTCAGTCGACACCCGTCCTCGCGGCGGCGGCGTTCATCACCCTTACCATCGTCTACCTGCTGCGATTTAACGGCCATATTACACCATTCAGCTCAGCGGAGTTCAGCTTCCGGACTTCGACAACGTCAGGACTCAACCTCGATGCGATCAACAAGACGGCGCAGTACTTTGTCGACTACCCCCTCGGACCCCCATACAAGAAGATATTTGGCGAACTCGGCGAGAGGACAAAGATCTTGCGCTCATGGATCGAGGCCCTGGAGGAGAAGACGCCAAAGGGCCAGCAGCGGCTTGTGGGGGCTGAGAGAGACTTCTTAGCCGAGCAAATCGAACGAGTCGCGGCATCCCTGTACCCTTTCCTGCAATCTCCGCCAAGAGACCCTCACAGCCGCTCACCCCTTGCGGATCTTCGGCGAAGCTTTGGGGATGCGGAACCCCCTGTTCGCCAGCCCCAACATCAGCAGCTCCCAGTTGTGCCAGTCGTCGAGGAGGAGGAGGAGGAGGGCGTTGACGCTGGCGTCGGCGCCACGGCAGCGGCGGCCGACGCTATCGCTAGGCGGCAACCGGCGGACGACGGCATTTACAAGCCGAAAAATGCGGGAATCGTCATCCCCACCGGATCTGGCACGCTGCGATTCGCCTGCCATCTGGTGGCGTCGCTGACGCGTGTGCATCGAACCACGCTACCGATTCAGATCGTGTACGCTGGCGACGAGGACTTGAGCGAGGAGGACCGTGATACGCTTGTCCAGGCCGCTGCCACCGGTGACAATGGCCATATCGAGTTCCTGGACATCACGACCGTATTCAATGATACCACTCTGAGATTGGCGGAGGGGGGATGGGCGATCAAGCCGTTTGCCGCGCTCGGCAGCCGTTTCGAGGAGGTGATTCTCCTCGATGCCGACGTAGTCTTCCTCCAGGCCCCCGAGCAATTGTTCCAACAACGAAGCTACCGCGACAAGGGCGCGCTGCTCTTCCACGACCGACTCCTCTGGAAGGGCCAATTCCCCGAACGACACGACTGGTACCACGAGATGATCAAGCACCCGAGCGAGGAACTGTCGAAATCGCGTGTTTGGAGCGAGAGATACGCCGAGGAGGGGGATTCCGGCATCGTCGTGCTCAACAAGGGACGGCTGGACGTGCTCATGGGTCTGCTCCACATCGGCTGGCAGAACACCTACGCGGTGCGCAACTCATGGACGTATCGGATCACCTACGGCGACAAGGAGACATACTGGATCGGCCTGGAGGTGACGGGGTCAAAGTACGCCTTCTCGAGGCATTACGGCGGCATGGTTGGCTGGAGATATCCGATCCGCGGGGTGCAGACGGACATGACACAGGTCTGCAGCTTCGTGATTGCACACGTGGACGAGGTGGATAACCTGCTGTGGTACAACGGCGGACTGCTGAAGAACAAGATGGGCAACGCGACGGAGTTTGAAGTCCCGACGCACTGGATGATTGACCAGCAATGGGTCAAGGGCGCGAAGAAGAAGGACATGAGCTGCATGGTCGGCACGAACGTGAGAGAGCTGTTGGATCATGAGAAGAATGTCCTGGGCAAGAGCATAGAGGCTGCACGAGACGTCGATGGTTCACTTGAGTTGGTAAATGCATAGAAAATAGAGATTCCCTTCCTTTCTGTTCACTAGCTTGCTTACAGCGCCGTGCGCTGACTTGGCGAAGGCTTCCGAACGGCCTGATGATCTACTCGGTGTAAAGCTTGGGTTGTTGCCCTGTCCGTTCCGCTTGAGCAAGAATTTTCCTGTTCGCTTTCTTCAACAAGTACTTCATCAGCAAAGATGATACAACACTCAGCGCCGAAAATGCCATCATGAGAAGCATTGCCATTGTGTACCGTGGCCCGTCCGACGATGGGAAGAAGTAAGGGCTCCATATGTTCCCCAGCTGGGAGAGGAGATTGACGATGGCAGTTGCGCATGCCCTTTTCTCTGGAGTCTGGTTCAGAGAAGACGCGGCCCACGAGTAGACTGCGGCGTTGGCAGCAAAAGCGCCTGAGCAGTAGAGGAATGAGGCGAAATATCTGGTAGGGACGTTGAGCGTCGCCGTAGAGATAATGAAGCCCACGATGGCCACAACCATCGGTACGCTGATGTGATAGCCGCGCTCATTGAAGTGGTCGCTTGAACGAGCTACGATAAAAGAGATGATGGCTCCGAATAAGTATGGAGGGGCTGTCAGGACCAGCGTGATGGTACGATTCCCGAGGTTCATGGAGCTGACGATCCTGTGGTTGGTACGTATTAGCCGCCGTCCTCTCTGGAATAAGCATAGGTTACTTACGTCGGGAAGAAGTTGTTGAAGCCGTACGCTGTATGGTTTGCACAAAGGATGATGACCTGGACGTCTTAAGTAAGGTAGTGAAATAATCGAAGATCTCGTACGACACTTACAAATACCCACGTCCGGATGTCTTTCACAGCAAGACGTAGCCCGTGCCATACGGAACGGTCAGCTTCAGGCACAGAGACCCGATCTAGAGCAATACGCTGTTGTGCAAGCTCGAGTTCATCAGCACTGAACAGCCATTTCCCGCTCCCGGTCTGAGAATCGGGAAAGTCAGGCAACAGAGCCAAAGCACAAATGGCGGCAAACGCGCTCCCGGCGCCTTCAATAATGAAGAGCCACTGCCATCCATGCAAAGCCGCCTTGTCAGACAGACCAGAGAAGATGCCTGCCGCAACCAGCCCAGAGAACGCCGTGGCTAAGACCAGACCTGAGTAAAGCACTGCGGTCCTAAGAGCAAGTTCTTTGCTGGTGTACCATGCCGATAGCATGAAAAATGCCTTCACATGAGCATGTCAGCTGGAGAATCTCTGATTTGGTCCAAGATTTGCTTACTCCGGGGAAGAAAGGGGCCTCCACGATCCCGAGAAAGAATCGTACGGCGATCAAGCCTGAGAAGCTTCGGACGCCGGCCGTAGCTGCTGATATAGCAGACCAAACAATGACGCAAGCTGGTAGATATAGGCTCGGGCGAACTCGTGTGAGGATCATGTTGGAGGGAAGCTGAGCAAGCATGTAGCCAACATTAAGGATGGATACGGCGACGTTGAATTGGGTACCATATAAGCCGAGGTCCTTTTCAAAATTGTCAAGACGGGCTTGGCTACTTCAATTAGTGCTAAGCAATTCCACGAATGCGTGAGTGTGACTTACGCGATGTTATTCCTGTCGAGGTAATTGAACATGTAGAGAACCCAGACTACAGGCAACAAGGTCATGTCCAGTTTGCGAACAACGCGGCAGTCGGCTGCTTTCCATTCGGGACTCTCATGATGGCCGAGGGCGCTGTGGTGATGCTTGCTCGTCTGGTCTTGGTGGGTGGAAGATGCTTTCAGTTCGAAAGACGTGCCTTCCTCGACGTGAGCACTAGAGGGATCCCTCATGTTGTTCTTCTCAGCGGAAACCATTGTTGAATGATTTAGAAACAAGCGACCAGAACGAACAAAGCTTTTTAAGCCGGAGAAAATATCATCGAAGACTTCAAAGTATCGATGACCTTTTATGCCCTAGCTACACTCTTACAAACACGGTCAGCTGGAAGATGACTCCCGGCACCGCATCTAATGCAGCCAAGTATCCGTGAGTACCCCAGATATGCGGATTGCTCCCCACGGGGATATTCTGGAGACTTTCCTGGAAGTTGCTGGCCCAAAAGCTGTACTACCATCGGTGCTCGTGTCCGATGCGGGGAGGCCGATCGGAGGCGCAGGTGCAAGTCCGATCGGCGAGGCGTGACCGGTCCGGACTTTGTCTACCTTACATAACGCGCATGATCCAGAGAACTACTACAAGAGTCAGTGGCTCAGGATCTTAGTTTGGATCTGTTTTATAAATGAGCAAGGACATTTGATTATCATAAACCTTCGTTTCATTTATCCAGACTGCTAGACTCTGCCTACCTTCGCACCCGCATCAATTTCTCCATTCTCAATCCAGAAACCCTATTTTGTTAATCATGGGCTCTGTTCCTGCTCATAGAACGTCCGGAAAATCTACCGGTGCCAAACTGAGACAACTTCTAGAGCGTGATGAGATTCTCATTGCTCCCGGCGTGTATGAGGGTTACAGCGCTCGCATCGCCCACGAAGTCGGCTTCGACTGCATCTACATGGTACTAAAGCATTCTTTCGGGGCCAGTTATTGTGTGAACCAGGATTACTGACGCATTTGACGCGCGCAGACAGGAGCTGGGACATGCGCGTCCAAACTCGGGCAGCCTGACCTCGGCTTCGCATCTCTCAACGACATGCGCGAGCACGCAGAAATGATTGCGAATCTCAACCCGTCAGTGCCTCTCATAGCGGATGCCGACACAGGTTATGGCGGTCCCAATATGGTTGCGCGTACTATCGCACAGTACCATCGCTCAGGCATCGCTGGCCTTCACATCGAGGACCAGGTTCAAACCAAGCGATGTGGTCATCTTGGCGGCAAGGCCGTAGTGGACGTCGACACGTTCCGCCAACGCATCGCGGCTGCCGCATACGAAAGGAAGCGTCTAGCCTCGGACATAGTCATTATTGCAAGGACCGACGCGCTCCAGACTCATGGCTTTGACGAGGCTGTTCACAGACTGAAGGTCGCTGTCTCAGCGGGGGCCGATGTCGGATTTCTGGAAGGAGTCACAACAGCCGAGGAAGCAAGAGAGGTATGCAAGCAGATGGCGCCTACGCCGATGCTGCTCAATATGGTGGAACACGGTGCCACGCCGTCATGGACCCCGGCTGAAGCCCAGGAACTTGGGTTCAAGATTATCATCTACCCTTTCGCGTCCATCGCTCCGGCTTACCAGGCGATCAAGGATGTTTTTGTGAGGATCAAGGAAACCGGAAAGACAGGGCTGGACAAGGATTTCACGCCGAAGAAACTGTTTACTATTGTCGGGTTGGAGGAAGCTATGTCTGTCGACACGGCTGCGGGTGGTAGCTTCTACAACAAAGTGTAATACGGCCGGTCGGCCATTCGAGAGGAGACGCCAGCGCATAGTAACTTCATCCACAGACCATGCATCTCTGTCGACTAGAGAAAACATGATAGGTAGAATCAAATTTTCTAACATCGTTTGAATCAAGATGAGAACGGCCTGTTTCCGAGATGACATCGATGATGGGTTTACCCACAAACGTACCCCGCGCCTTGTTGGTCATCCTGCGCTAGCCACCTGCACCACACTCCGACCGGAATTCCGATCGGCCGACGTCTCCTCCCTCCTTGTTTTCTCGACCAGTCGCCTCCATAATCTTCCTGCTCAGCTTCCGTATCGGCACCCCTTTTGAATCGTTCCAAGGCTTCGCTGTTGGAATGGACAGCGCAAGGTCCGCAATATCCACAGGCGACGATAGTCCATCTTCTCGGGCAACACGTTCCAGGTCTGGTGTCACTTCCATAAATGCTTCCGGGAAGACACCTGGTGACGTCGCATCACGGAGGAAAGCTTGTAACCAGTGCAAGCAGCAGAAGGTCAGTGTTTACTGCATCTTGCTACAGACAGATGTCTCTAATGTAGTAATGGGCTCACATTGGCACATAGCTTCGATGTGAATATTTGACTGGAGGATCACCTGGTCGGATGCAAATTCAATGTCGACGCTGTCACCGGCTGGAACTTGAATGCAAGATCGATGATGGGTTTAGAAGAACTAGGAAGAGGAGGTAGGATAAGTCCTGCCAATCCCAATCCCAACCATTGAGGGGACAAGGATGACACTGATTATTGCTCTTTGGCATAGGCGTTCTATTGACTTTGAGAATGAAATCCTTCGGCTGAAAAGGCAGCTCAACGAAGCCCAGTCCCAAGCAGCAACTACTTCCCATGCCCCTGCTGGTGCGGAAAGTATCACAGAATGGACGACGACGACAGAAGTAAACAGCCAACATCTTGATCTCAGTCCAAATGACACCATCATAGCTTATGGAGATGGCTCTGCGTTGCCAGTCGCACCACTTGCGGAAGATATAGATGCCATTCAATCACCGGGAGAAGACACAACAACCACAGAACAGTCACGAGCCCCGGGTCTAACAACAAGACCCGAGATCGACCAACACACGCCGCGCCGATTACCTCGAGGGTCCTTCAATGTGCCTCGTCCACGGGCTTTGGGAAACGTGGTACTCTCCGTGGAAGAAATTGACGACCTGTTCCGGATGTGAGTAATAGAGCCCCATGCAGTTGCAACCCTTTTCCAAACATATCATACTGATTCTGATACCGGGGACAGCTTCAAGACGTACTATCATCCCTTTCTACCATTGATAGATACATCGAGAACGCCACATGAATACTACGAACTCTCTGGACTTCTTTTCTGGGTGATTATATCGATCGCTGCCAGACGACTTAAGTCACAGCCAACATTACTACCAAAACTGGCTCGTAACGTCACCGACTTACTCTGGAGAACTGTGCGGACTGTACCATACTCTGTGCACGTCGTTCAGGCCATCGCTTTATTGTGCACATGGCCGTTCCCTGCAAGCAGCAGTACGGCAGATCCCACGTTCATGTTGACGGGATTGATGATTCAGATGGGCGTACAGATGGGACTCAAACGTCCTGTGGACGCACAGGACTTCTCGAAAGCGCCGTTAGAATTGACTGATACGGAGCTTGCTGAGTGGAGGAGGACTTGGGAAGCGTCTATGATTGTCTGCCAAAGGTCAGTACACGTACCGAACAAGCAAGAACCGGCTGAAATTAGGTATTTGATCTGCATAGACGTGCTGACCTTTGACTCGCTAGTGCGAGCATCGGGTGCGGTTTGCAAGCGCCCTTGCAGCAGCACGACTCGGAAATTTCGGAAGGGGACGAACTGTGCGACGACATGGAAAGCGCTGTTGACAATGCCAAGTTCAAATACAACCTCATGATCGAGACATTTCGAAGTCGAGTTACGATGGCTCTGATGCACCAACCGCGAGATGCGAGATATCAACCCGCTAGTCGAGAGCGACTCATTTTATACCGGCTTTTCAACAAAGAAATAACCGAAATCGAGAGCCAGAATTCAAACATCTCACGTACGAGTGGTCAGTACCTTTCACGAATTCAGAGAACCCAGCTAAGATATTCAACAGAAGTCAAGACGTGGCATTCTACGGCGGCGCGACTTCACCTGCACGCATTCTACCTTTTCGACCATGCTTCATCAGAAGGTTATGAAGAACGGATTTGCTCCCTGTATGCCACGGCTTGTTCTTTGATCGACTCAAGTCGAGTGCTAGACGAGCACCACGTTCAATTCTTCGACTACTGCCCATTCTTCTGTTATCAGATCTTCGTATGTGCTTCCATGATCGTCCTCAGAATTGCATCGAACGGCCACTTCCGCTCGTTGGTTGATGCAACCGCGGGCATGAAGCTCGTTGAAGCATCCATCGCAGCTCTGAGAAAGATAAGCGTGGTCAACAACGACCTGCCAGCCCGCTTAGGCGATGTCATTGGCTTCTTTTGCGCATTGCCCGACCCTACCAAAATCGGCGGCGCCACGATCGAGGATATCCAACTGAAGCAGGTTCGGAATCGGCTGAGCGTTAGTGTCGTACATGATTGCCTCGCAACTTGGCGGAAACATTTTATCGCGGAGACAGACAGCTCTGCTCAACGACAGCGCGTGGAGGTGGGCGGAATGGGTGTGAGTAGTCTTAGAACACCGGTTGGCAATTCCCCCTTTTTGGGTGGGCTGCCTAGCATTGGCGATTCACAACATATGTTTGGGCTGGACTTTTCGTTTGATAGCTGGGATTTCTCGGTCTAACCAAAACTCTAATCTGTTTCTTTCGCTTCCTCATCGACAACCGTGATGTCTCAGGCGGCAATTCCATCCGTTGCGGGAGGCCCCTTGTACACTGAAGTGAGAGATGGGTCAGTATACATGTATCAACGTATCGCTCAGAGATCAACAGACCTTTTCGTGCATGAACCCGGTACCATATGGCAGATAGCACCGCGAATCCAACAAAGACTACGCTGGCGTAGTTCATAGAGACTGCTGTGACTGGCAGGGCTGTGGGCATACTGAATAAGACCGTCTGGAAAAAGATCCAAGCGATGGCGATGCAGTTGACGAGAGTGCCGATCTTCGGTCCGCACGTATAGCGAGCCCCGTTCACTTCTTTGCGTCCATGCATCAAGCTGATGAGGATGGGGATGAGGTAGCTGATTTCCAGGGCCATCACGCCGACGGATACGAAAGCTGTGAAGGCCGAAGTGCTTCCGATGTTGATGAGGCCAAGCAGCATTTCGACTATGGTGACTAGGATGACGGCGTTGACGGGAACTCCCAACTTTGCGTCGACTTTGGACCACAGGTGGGCACCCGGGATGGCGTTGTCTCGAGCAAATGCCCACGTGCACCGTGATGCAGCGACTGTGATACTTAGACTGCAGCCGATTGTGACAATCAGAACGAGAATCATAAGCCCAAGACCACCGCCAGGGGTTCCCATGGCAGCACTGAAAACAACCGGCAAGGCCTGTCCGTAAGGGGAGGCAATGATCTGGTCCAGCGGAGCCAAGGTGAAGCAGATAGGCAGGATGAAGAACAATCCGGCAACGCCTTGAATGGGGACGGTCAGACCGATGGCCTTGGGCACTCTGACGGATGGATCTCTGCACTCTTCAGCCATGGCGGAGATCATGCCAACAGCACAGAAGACGTATGCGGATGGCAAGAGACCGATGAAGAACGTGAAGTGTTCCCAGCCAGCGAAGGTTTCTTCGTAGTGACCCAGGGCATACGCGGCATCGTGGCGGCCGGCTTTTGCCTGGACAGAGAGTGCGATCAGGACGACGAAGATGGTCACCCCGATGAATCCCGAACAGAATGCGTCGACAGTCGAGAGCCAGCGGTTGCAGAAGATGACCACCACGGCCGTGAATATCGTCAGACCATAGAAGATGAGAAGGAGCTGCCACGAGGTCGCGACCCATGTTGGTTCCATCATGGTGATTGTTCCGGCGAGGAGCGATGCGAAACCGAAGTTGACGGACAACGTGATGGTCCAGTTGGCAATCAACCAGGTCCAGCCAGTGACAAAAGAGAGAGCTGCCTTGCCTCTTGACGCGACCTGGAAGGACCAATAATAAGGACCGGCCGAGGTTGGGTACCGAGAAGCCAATTCCGCTACTGATAAGGCGACACACTGGCTGAGGAGGGCGACAACTATCCAGCCAACAAATAGGGCCAATGGACCACCGCCATAGATGACATTGATGAGAGGCCCTCCAAGTCCGTATGGTATCGAGCAAATGGCGAAGGATTGGAAGAGAAGCGTCCGCGTGGATCGGTTTCGGTGCAGGTTGGACGGCTCGTAGCCCAACTGCTCCAGTGTCTCGACATCGCCTGCGGCAACACTGTGCAATGTGCCTGTTCGAGACGACCTCCTCCCATTACTCGTCGGCTTCGATTCCACCTCGGGCTGGAAATCCTCATACTCGGTTTTCGCCATCTTGTCTTGTCGCTGAAGTCGCTGAGATGTGCGACATGGATAAGGTTTTGCAACCTCACGTCTGAACTTCCACGGGAGCCGGCCAATTAATAGCCATTCGGAAACCCATACTGAGGTCACAGCTTGTGACATCCTGTGCCCTTGCTCTGATGGTGCCTGTAAGACATGCTGCTACCCAAAGGGCTGACCAAAAGCTTGTCTGATAACGCTGGCCTATCTGTTCCCTAGAAACAACCTAGCTCCCTGTCGTCGCATCCTAGTCACTCATTCCACAACAAGCTAGCTGCCGATAACAGAAGCTTTTTCGCGACACCCCAACGACCACTCATATCGGTCTGGTCGAGACATCTCGCATCCGAGTGGACGCCAAGGGTGCCAAGGCGGGGTAGCAAGGGTCGGAGCTGTTTGAACAGATGCGTAAAGGCAGGGAACGTGGCTGGTCCGACCGAGGACAATTCTTCGGACGGGCAGAGTGGTCGTGTATTTTGACCGGAATAGGTAGTGGTATCCCCGTATTTCCCCTGACGGCATGGCCGCCATTGGAGTTTTGATATTCCATGGCGATCATTATTGGTTCCTGCGAGTCTGATTCGCCGGCTCTGGGGTATTCGCGGCTGGCGTATCTGATATCCGTTAGATTTCGCGATAAGGAACGAATTGCTTAAGCTGGAGGGCTGGCGGCAAGGCCAAGACATATAGCTTCGGCAAAGCATACTACGATATAAGGCAGCCGAAGATCTGCGTAGTTCTGCTCGGCATACAGGAAAAAGGCCTGTTGCTCTGCTGGCGACTCGCTTACGATCCCTGGCTAGCCTTTGACTTCATCGCGAAAGCTTGACCGGCTACCTTATTTATCGGCTTGACGCCGCTTGGGTTGCTGTGATGATTGATTTTCGCGGGGAGGTATTTGACATCGGAGAGACAATAGGAGACTTCACTGCCAGTGGCTTTATTCATGTAGTTATTGAATTTAGAAATGAATTGGGTAATTGTAGATTAAAAAAGGCTAGAATATTAAGAGCGAAGAAGCCGAAAAGACAGTGCTGGGCGTGTTCAATCGTCGGACTGGCTGGCATCGACATTGGAGTCAAACGAAGCTTGTCATGCGTCACATCTGATAGAAATATCACTTAGACCAGGTACCGATGAAGCCACTCAGTTGGCAGATTCAAATAGGAGCATTTGCACACGTCGAAAGTTGTAAACATTCTACTGACGTGTACGGTTGATGCAAAGTGAGAGATACGCAAAACAAAGCCCTCGAAGACCAGAGGCATGGGAAACGACCTTTCGTGACATTGAATAAAGTCGTCCAAATTCATTGAGAAAATATGTGCGTGAAGCTATATTAATGTGCATGTTACCCCTAAGGTAATGTCCTGAAATGTACCGTCCCTTCCGCTACGTTCCCTGGAAACCCGCCACCTATTGCTTTCCCCGCTATCCAAATGCCCGAAAGTTAATCAGTCGACGTACTCACGCGGCGCACTTATCTGTATATCTCAACCCGTGGCCAAACCTGAAGACAGGGTCCTTCGTATCATATGGAACGTCTTCAAACGCCTCCTCAACAGCTTCCATAGACCGCGGAAGGTCGAATGGCAACTTTCCTTCCGGGGAGCTGATGCCGAAGACGACGTCCAGGAATGCTTCACTTCCACTGCCGAAGCTTCCAAGTACTGCCGAAGCAGCATCGACGACTTCAGGGATAGCCGCTGGGCGATCTAGGATGACGTCTACGATGGTGGGGACCGCTAAGTAGATGGCAGCTTGTCGTGCCTTCTCCGTGGCGTTGAACTCGAGAGAGCCGGCGTGGTAGTTGGCCTCAAATCCTCCACTACGAGGCTCGTAGGGGGCGTTGACGCGGATCAGCGCATAGTCGGCCTCTTCAGGCGTATCGACAACAGTCAGGTTGCGAGCCTCGAGGAATGTGGCGTTGAAACCTTCGATATAGAATTTCGTCTCGGTGCTGACGGCCTTGAGGGGCAAGATCTCGTTCTTGTTGGTGAGAAGTGTGTAGGCCTTGCGCTGAGCTTCGTTGCCCAGGCGAGCAAAGTAGTCATTGCCGACGACTCTCGAAGCAGCCTCGGCATCCACGAAAGGGTTATCGAAAAGGCCAAGGACGAACTTCTCGCGAAGCAGTCGACGGACGGAGACGTCAAGACGCTCTTCGGCGACGATACCCTCGTTCACCAACTGGATGATGAGTTCAGGGCGCTGCTCGCCGCCAAACTGATCACAACCAGCGTCGAGAATACGAGCTGCGCGCTCGAGCTCCGTCGTGTTTTCGACACCCCAGGCACGAGCTGGCATGTCTTGGCCACGGATCACGGTGTCAGTGATAAGGCCCCAGTCGGTGACTACGATGCCGTTGAAGCCAAGTTGTTCCCTCAAAAGCTCTGTGACAATCTGCTTGTTGAAAGAGAAGCCGACGGGGTCGTATTGAGTCCCAATGGGACGGGAATAGTAAGGCATCATTTGTCTTGCACCTGCGGCGATGGCTGCCTTGAAGGGGATGAGATGATAGTCGAAGTTGTTGCCGGGATATGTCTGGTTCTTGCCGTAGGTGAAGTGAGAGTCTTCGCCATTCTCCATGGGCCCGCCTCCAGGAAAGTGCTTCGTCACGGTAGTGACAGAGTGAGGTCCCAAAGTCTCACCCTGGAAGCCCTTGATGTAGGCAACGAGGAGCTCACTGGTCAAGGTCGCATTCTCACCCCAAGTGTTGCCAAGACGCGCCCATCGTGGCTCAGTGGCCAGGTCAACCTGAGGATGCAACGCCGACCTGATGCCAACGGCGATGTACTCCTCGCGCGCGATTTCGGCAAACTTCTTCACCAAGTCGGCGTCTCGGAGAGCAGCAAGTCCAAGGGTCTCAGGCCACTGAGAGAAGACACCAGCCTGGAAGCCAGTCCCAATGTTCTCGGTGAAGTGGTGCCTTGGGTCCGTCGACAGCGTGACGGGTATACCCAGGCGTGTGTCCAAAGCGCGCTGTTGAACGAGGTTGACGAATTCGGCGACTTGTTTGGCGTCGGTGATATCTCCGACGAGGTTGAAGTGAGTCATGTGTTTGTCACCGATCATGTTGTCGGTGCTGTTGCGGCGTGCGGCCTCATCGCCTTCGTCGAGGGTGCCGTTGGGTCCTTGGTAGAGCTGAGTCTGGAAAAGCTGGCCGGCTTTCTCTTCCAGCGTCATACGCTGGACCAGATCTTCCACGCGAGCATCGACGCAATAAGAAGAGTTTTTGTAAATGGGGAGAGACTCATCACGATGAGCGAGCCAAGGGTTCTGTGCAGTGGGATTGCTCTTGACGCTGATTGGCAGCAAGGCCAAGGCAAGTGTTGATAAGGACTTCATTTCTTTTTTGGCCTCTTACAGGCGTATTAAAAGATTAAATGGAAGCTAAGATGTCGAAGTGAGTAGCATTAACAAAAACATCCAGATCAGAAGCAAGTATTTATGCCAGAGACTGCCTTCATGGCTGCAAATCTTGCCATTGGCTGGCAAACTTGAAGTCCTCGAGTCTCTGGGCTGCAGGACCAGTAGCGGTGGGAATCACGAAAGAATTAGGAAAGGCCACTCTTGGCAACATATCTTACGGCCTTGCGTCGGTCCAAATAACTGGAGTGGTGACGACGGATTGCTCGAAGAGGGGTTCAATACAGGTATGATGTGGTGATGCCCCCATAACAATGGAGGGGCACCTCGGGAGTCGGGGGGCAAGCCAGCGCAACAATGGCAGAGTCCCGAGCCGGTAGCGGCAATAGCTTCCTCCCCGAGAGGAGAATGACCTCTGGATTTCTAGAGTTGTCTTATGCGAACCACGGGACGAATCGTTGTTCGCAATGCTGTGGAATCTGTACTCGACTTCATCACTAATGCCAACCCTCATCTCACGGCTCTCAAAAGAGGCCAAGTTCCTAACTTCGGGATTCAGGGTACAGAGTATGACCATAACAGAAGTCTCTGCCAAAGAAATGAGGTGACAGTGAGGCAAACGCACTCATCGCCAGGGATATCGTCTGCCGACCGGAGCTGTCGGCATATGTTCGGGTCACCAGCAGAACGGAACACATGCGGGGACCCCAGAGCCTTCGGTTTCTCCACATTAGGGCACAGACTTGACCATAAATCGACCTCGCCGATGATGTTATGCTAGGGTGACGGCCTGACAAGTGCTTGGAATTACTGAGCTGGGGCTTTGAATCGGCCCTACCCCGAGGATGGCGGGTCTTCAAGCAGGTTACCTGGTTATCCCCCCCGCAATCCGAAGCTCACAGTTACCGAGACTCACGTTTAGTTCGTGAGTGGAATGCTCCTCATCACCTCAGCTCGCAGTATCTGGACTCTCGGAGCAAACAAAAGCACGAGACTTGTGGTGTTGTGACAGTGGATGTTGCGGGGAAGCGGGGATCAGTTGTCCTTTGGTAAACCGGGTTGGTGGTCACCTGTCAATCCTACATGGACGGCTCCACGTTCGGCACATGTTAAATGCTTGGCATCTCCAACGTTTTCGCTCACCGCTTGGCTGTTCTGCTCACCATTTCAGTTCATGGAGTTGTAATTGCTTACAATCATGTTCTCTTTCAGTAGTTCCGGTGGGGGTTCGGCCCCACGCCGAAGACCTTCTGGATATCCATCGAACGCGGGACAGTAGAGAATGTGACCTAAGCCGCCGAAGTTTTGCCATCGATCCCTTTGAATTGATCGATTCCTGTGAGCGAACTGCGCTAATCGTTAACAGGAAGCTTGGCGAAATGGTGAACACAACAGCATCTTCCCTGGTCTACGTCATAGCTGTATATATCTTTGTATTCGGGCAACCAAGTAAGCCGACCGGCACATCCAAAGTCTTGTGGATATCCCTTTAGGCTTGTACTGAGAAACATAGCTCCTGGGGGCCACTGCGACTGTGTTCAGGCTGTCGCGATCCATTAACGACGGTGCAATAATGCACTGCATTAGGTATCCAATGGCGGATCCGAAAACCAGTACGCCTAAGAACTTGTGAATGTTGATTGTGGCTTTCGTGCGGGGGTTACTATTGTAGTTGAAGTGCCAGGGGAAAGCAGCGAGCGGCCGGAGTTTTGGCCAACGCTCCGGGACCGTTCCGCCGCGTCCGGATCGGAGATCGGACGGTGCCATATCTCGTCACGGTTATCTCCCCGGTGAACCTAAACTGTCCGAGGCAGCCGGCTAAGAACATTCGCACACGGAAGCATATGATGCATGCTGACTATGTCCTCCTTCATCTTAGTTGATCTCAAGCAGGAAATGTTATTTCACATGGTACCTAGCTTTCAGGAGGTTTTCAGACCTCCAATGCTCTTAGACTCCAAGTTTCGCGATAGCTTAATGCACACCACCGTTTGATTCCCACCAATCCCAGGCAGCATGACACTGTGTGCTGGCGTTTTAACGCGACCTGCAACGTAAAAGTCAAAGCTCACGGAAGTTTATCCATCAGACGATTCGCAGGGCACGGCTGCACGGTTCCTCCGACGGACGACTTCGCCGTTGGGGCATGGAGTATTTGAGGAAACATGGAAGCAGTCGCATAGAGCCCTATGGTGTCACAAGCCCTATTGTATCACATTGAATTACAAAACCGACAAGGGAATTCGTTTCTAGCACCCAGACGTGTACCGCTTTCTTCCAGGCTTCACAACGATCACGACGTTTAATATCTGTCCCGTTAAGATACCGAAAGAAAAAGGTCAAGAACACCGAATCTTGGCAACATGGCATCCCAAGCGAGTGGAAATAGAGCTGTTGAGGCCTTCATGCGCGCAGCCGATGACATGAAAGCATCCCTCGCTGATATGAGCGAAGATGACCGCATGAGAGTCGTACTCAGGACGTATGAGCTCATGATAGATGTTGAGTCGCCGTGGGACACATATATGAGACTTTATCTTGGCCAAGCAAGTTTACCCCAAAGAGTGATGCTGGTTGCATACCGATCTTACACTTCTGACTGGACCGACTAGCCCTCCGTTCTAGCTGCATTAGAGACGTTCGAAAGTCTGCAGCTTTTCGAGAAATGGCACGCTAATGGCAACATGCCGGCGACAGAGACAGAGCTCGCTCATATGATTGCAACTCCTTGCGACCCCGCACTCCTTCGTGAGTACCCTATGGTGTCGTGAACAATGTTCCTTGCAATAGATTGACAATACCAGGCCGCTTGCTGCGTCTCTTGGCTGCAAATCGCCTTATAAAAATCACCGACACTGGAAAGTTCGAGCCTACTCCATTTTTCGCGCAATTGGCGGACAATGATTACAAGCACATGCTTCATTTTCAGTACTTCTCCTTACGCCCATTATACCTCAGTAATACCATACTAATGATGTTTCATAGTCACAAATTTACGGTCCCTATGCTGCACCACATGCCCGTGTTTCTCAAGAAGACAGACTTCGTCAATCCAACCCGCAGCCGCCATACGATGTTCGATTCCTTGTTCAACTGGGAAGGTGGTCTCTTTGGGTACTTTGAAAAGTTCCCCGAGGAAGGGAAGGGGTTCAACATTGTTCAGAAGCTCTCGACGTCAAGCCAAGCTAGATGGACTTCTGTCTACCCTTGTCATACCCTGTTGGACGCTGACCCGAATCTGCCGCTCCTTGTCGATGTGGGAGGGAGTGTTGGTCAGGATATCAAGCCTTTTGTGGAGAAGTATCCGGAAACAGCTTCAAGGCTGTACTTGGAAGACCTGCCCTCCGTAATTGCGGACGAGGGATCATGCCAGGTCAAGGGGATAAACAAGGTTGCATATGACTTCTTCAAACCTCAACCCATCAAACGTAAGTTTGCGTGCACGATCGGGCCTTTGGAATGTGACCACGGATGACTGACTTGGTGGTAGACGCGAGGGCGTACTACATGCATCACATTCTCCATGATTGGCCCGACAAAGTCGTTCTCAAGATTCTCGAGAACCAAAAGGTTGCTCTCAAGCCCGGGTACAGCAGGATTCTGATCCACGACCATGTCCTGGATGATAACAGGCTTGTGCACCCTCATGCTGCGAGTTACGACATTACGATGATGGCCTTTGGTTCTGCCAAGGAGCGAACGGAGAGTGAGTGGCGCCAGCTTATTGAGTCAGCTGGGTTGAAGATTGTCAAGATATGGAGGTCACCCTCATCGGTACAGGGGATTGTTGAGGTTGAACTCGTCGAAGGAACGGCAAAGCTTTGAAATGTTCTTCAGAGGTGTCAATGTGAGCTCGCAATGTTTCTATCTGACCAATCTATCCAGTTGTGCGCCTTAAAGTTTCCTCTTCGCTATCCCAATACATGACCCGAAGCGAGAAATGTGTACTTAATGTCTAATTTTCCTCGTTAAGAAACTCGCTGAGACGGAGTCTAGTTGCCTCATTCATGTGTTCGACGCCGCCATGGTTGCTGGGTATCTGCAACGCAACATGCAGCGAAGCTACAGGGAAAGCATCGTGTTCCTCGTCAGGACGGATCTGGCGAATAACACGGGCTGGTACTCCGGCAGCGATTGATCTAGGAGGAATGTTACTGCGGACAACACTACCGGCGGCAATAGTCGAGCCAGCGCCTATCTTAACGCCACCCCTATTATGCGTTAATTTTCAATTCTCAACGAATTCCTGGCAGACATGGTAGTGATATTCACTCACAGAATGATTACGTTTCCCCCAATCCAGCAGCCATCCTCGATGGTGACTGGCTTTCCAAAGCTGACCCTGGGATGGGTGTCCGAGTTGAGGTTATGACCGACGCTGTAGATACTGACATGAGGTCCGAGGGAACAATATTTACCAATGCGAACATCGGCAACTGGTGTGTCAAGAATGGTGCAATTGTGGTTGATGAAAGTGTCCGCAGCAATGTGAACACGTAGGCCGTAGTCAATTCTGATCGGTCCTTTGACTGACGGGGTGGGGAAATCGTTGGCGGAGCTGACTGGCGTGTCGGCACTTGCGGTAGGGGCGACGATCCTAGTCAGAGCATCGTTAGCATTATCACATACTATGTTATGTCGCATAACCTAAGACTTGTTTATCCTGAAATGCAGGAATATGACAAGAAATTTGGACTACTCACTTTCGCCAAGCTGCTGACTTTTCTTCGGGAGTCGCATTATCCGGAAGACGATTGAACTCCCCGCAGGCTTTCGCGCATCTGGCCAAGGCGTTCCAAAAGTCTTTCTGTCTGACGGGATACGACATACCATCGCGGTAGGCGGAGATCTCTTTGGGGCTAGGCTGAGTCATGGTAAGTAAGTGTTGATCAAAATCGCGAGGCCGATACAATTTTGTTGGGTATTTGTGTCCTGAGCTCTTGGTGGTCTGGTGAGGCTTTGTTTTTGGCTGTAGAGGTGGAGGTTAAATGAAGACGAAGATGTGGAGTTTAAGTAGTGATTGAAGCTGAATCACTCGGATAGTAGATATATCCATAGCAGTGAATGGGAAGGTATCAAGTGAATTCAATGTTGACACAGGACCAAAAGGGATGTGAGATTCACCAAAGACGCCGAGTCAACGATGACGCATTGATCACAGGTAGCTTTGATGATTGATATAGAAACAGAACATCTTGCGTTTGTTCTAACGGCACAGACCTTACGGCTGAAGTCAAGAAAACCGGAGTACCTCTGACAAAGATGGTTAACCAAGTCTCTTTTCCCATTCCAGAGCAGCGATCATAAAGACACCAGCGCCTCGAAGGTCGTTCTGGCGGAGGCCAATGCTCGAGTAGTACTGGGAAAACATGAGTCTCACTGTTCCCATTCCCAAGACGGATGAAAAGAGTGTTCTTACCTCAAAGGTGGCATTGCTTCCCAGACTCCCTACCATCACTGTGCCTTCCCAGTTGATCGTGCCATTGTCATTGTGGGTGACGAACATATCTACCATACCGTTCCAGGCTTTCTCCGCGACATCCAAGTACTCTGTTTCAGACAGATATCCGAGGTTCAGCCCTTTGAGCCAACCAAAGGTAAACATAACGCTGGCGCTGCTTTCGATGTAATTGCCCTCAACGTCCTCGTAGCGCTTTTCCATAACGTTCCACCAACCACCCGTTTCGTCTTGGGCGCCTTTGAGGCCTTGCGCCAACCCTTTGAAATATCCTAGAAGCCTTTCCCGTCCGGGATGCTCTTCAGGGAGCAAGTCAATGACCTCGAGCAAAGCCATGAAATACCATCCATCGGCGCGGCCCCAGACCAGCGGCGCAGCGCCAGTTTCCGGATCGGCCCACACTGCTTGCTTGCTCTCGTCGTATCCATGGACCAGTAGATTGTCATCTCGTCGAGTCCGCGCATCGATGTTGTCGAACTGAAGTACGATATCATCCCAGGCCGTTTGGTTGTCTGGTTGGAATAATGACACATACTTAGCGTAGAAGGTATCCGCCATATAGATGCCGTCGAGCCACATCTGATTCGGATACACGACTTCGCGGTGCCACAAGCCGCCTGTAGGCGTGCGCGGATGATTGTCGAGTGTTCTCTTGATTCCGTCTGCAGCAATGCGATACTTCTCTTCCCCTGTCTTCTCATACCAGTAAAGCGCATTATTACCAAAACGGTAAGGATCGAGACTGTAGCGCGAGTAGTCGAAACCGTCGATGGTGCCGTTGGGAAAGATCACAGCGTCGACTTGGGCGCGGTAGTAGTCGTAGATCGTCTGGTTCTTCGCGTGATCGTAGATAACCTCAAAAGAGGTGTACAAAGTCGCTTGATCGTAGTGGAAACTTGGCTCAACGCCACGACGGATCATTGAGTCGGTCATCCATGCTGAATATGTAGGGTGGTTGCAGGTCGGCGCGGCCGTACCCTGGCTTGCTGCCATAGCGACAGCAGTCAGCACATCGACAGGCCTCATTTTCAGGAAGATGTATTGCCACGTCTGAAGTTGCTTTACTTTCATAAAAGACTGAGAAATGGAATTTGGGCAGGATCTATTGATATTTACGCGTTTTGGGCTATCACTGCAGAGTGGAGGCTGTTCCGGTAATTATAGCGATTATTCCAATTAGCCCCGAGAGTGCATCATTGCACACCAAGCGAGTCTGCCCTAGACGGAAAAATGGACGAATCTGCATTGCGTGGATGAATTCCGACCTGATATTCTGCGTTAGTTGTGGAAAATTACATCCCGTGCCAAGATAGACCCCGATCGGCTCCGCCGCGGCGCGGGGCAGATCTTGGCGGCCCCGAAATACTGCGGGGACCTAGGGCGGTTTCATCCTTACCTATGCAGTCATTTTGTGATCTGAGAAGTCGAATCGGCATGGAACTCGCCGTTAGAGGCTGCATCGTCTTTAGGCTATACCGCAAGTGCATATCCTAGGGTCACGGTGCAGCTGGATCATCAGCGTCACTGAGAACTGGGCATACTAAACCCGACCCTGACTCTTGTCGGATCCAATCTTCATTTCGCTGGGCAATCAAGGTCTCCAAGAAAGAATAGAGTCTTAGTTGAAAAGGTCTTGGATTTTCTCCAAGTACTATGTTTTCCATTGTCTTCAACGGCGTACAAATGGTCCAAACACTTGTTTCCAAGCCTCATGCCTCTGCGCTCGCTGCACCAGATCTTGTATCCTCCTCCTTGGCAATCATCTCCTCATAGGTTTCGTACTTGTACTTGAACCCAAGATGATCAGATCTCAGCCACTTCTCCCCGAGGCCATAAATCTGCTGGCCGAAGGTACACACAGGAGCATCCGCAACCTGGGCAGCTGTTCCAACCGGCATAGCCCCATTGCCGCCAATTGCTGTGACGGAGCCCAAGTTGCGAGGCGTCAGCTTGGGAACGTGGTCGCCTCGGTAGCGTCAATTGTACAATGAAGAGTGAATTCTCTGCAAATGACTTGCGACGTCTTTCTCTCTGAGCTCATGGTCAAGGTCGAACTTTGAAACATCGATGCCCGTCGTAGCTGAGAATTGAGCGAGGCCTCCCTCGATCAAGACGTATTTCAGGGCTTCTTCGTATTCGCGCTTGGCATCTTCTTCATCCTTCCCGATGATTGGAGTGATCATGGCGAAGACTTTGACAGAGTAGGGATCACGACCAGCGGCAATGGCACATTCACGAATAGCCTTGACTCAAGGGGCAACAACATGTGGCGATAGCCCGGCGACAAAAATTCCTTTGGCATGGGTTGAGCCAAATTTGATTCCGGCTCAGCCACGCATGAGCTTGGTTTGCTTGGAACAAGGGCTAGGAAAGACTTACGGCGATGTTCCGGCCTGAAACAGAACTGGCGTGCGCTGAGGGAATGGATCTATTAGGAATGGTGCATCGACGTGATACTTGCCGTGGTGGGAAATGGACCTGATCTGAGAGTAGTCGGAATAAATGCCGTTCTCTGCGTCTTCTTTCAAAGCTGTATCCGACCATTAGCCTTCCCATAGTCTGGAGATGATGTTAGTAAGAGCTTCTGACCATTATCAACTTTATCTTTGCCCAGTAACTTACTTGTATAGGTAAGACACGCAGATATTCATCAGCATTTTCATACCGATATGTAGTATCGTGCTCGACAAGCGGCAGTTCGACCCATGTTACTCGTCAATCTGAGATACCGGATAATCTGAAATCGAGGACACCTACGGCCTTTGATGCAGATTCTTTCCAGCTCGTGACAATGTTCCAACCAAACCGACCCTTGGTAAAATGATCAAGCGTAGCAAACCACTTAGCAACTACATAAGCCTACTCATAGCAAGTAGACGTGGTGATCGCGAAGCCCAAATTCTTCGTCACTGCTGCCATTGCCGAGACAGGCTTTCATCGTATATCAGCTTGTGTTGACGAGCAGTTGTTCCGTAGGCTCACTTACAATGACGGGATCGGCCATCGGCCATTGCACACCAGTCCTCACAGATGGCCCGGCACTGCCCTTGTATCTGCAAAACTGATTTAGATAGTGATTATCAAGAACTGCTGGATTGAAAACACTGACGTATCGCAAGGACCAAATGTGTCTGCCAGGAAAAGGCCTACGAACCTCCCTTCATCCAAGAGCTTGGCTGGGTCTGTTTAGCAAGTGATATCTTCGCGCTTGGCCTTGGGCCGGGCCTTGGGGTTTCGCCATTGCCCAAATGACAGATGGCCCGCCGTGAACATAAAGAAACCTAGCATTGAGCAAAATCTGCTTCGTGGGCTTTATCCAATTGCTTTCCTTTTTGTTCTCTGATGAGATCATCGTGAAAATTCCTGAGGCTGCAATGGGATAGACTATTAAGACGCAGGCGGGCAACGTAGTAGACGCAGAATGGACACGACCACCTGAACAAGTGCTGAGTGTCTACACTCACTCTAGCTTTGAATGATACCCCGAAAGACCATGCCATTATACTGATTCTGTTAGTTTTGCGTGATCATATCTTTGTCTTGCGTGAAAGAATCCTTCCGAGATATCATACACAAGTCCCGGACTTTCCGCCAATACCCTGGAGTTGTATCCTCTATCGGACACGGGTATCCTACCTTGGCGGCATGTGTTCCATAGACGTTCAACATCGCAAAGAAACATCTCATAATCTGACAGGAAAATAACGGGTTTTTAGCCGGGCCAGGTCCCAAGTCGGAGTTGTTGCGACAGATTGTGAGGTTGGCCGGATGGTGGCATGGTGGGCCGATATTTCGCCATCCGTTCTCGGCGTCTCCCAACGAATCAAATGCAATGTCAGCACCTCACCAACGGCACTTTATACCTCCAAGCAAGTATGCACAGCTTATATCGCCATACGAACATCAAGCACATCATACATGCCATCTCAGGACCCCCACTGACAAGGGCGCGGCACACCGGTAGCACGTCAGAAATGACGAACTCAAGCCCGGCATCGGGTATCCAATAACGAATTTCCCGTTGAAGATAAGGATGAATTGTCCATAGATATTCATTCAGACTTTTGGGGTCATCACAGGACGAGTCCTCGCGGCACGATGAGCTCGACGATTCAGACTAACGAAGTCCGAATCGACCAAGACGTGGCGGCTGCGACTCGGAAGCAGGCCAATGCCACGGTCTCCCGAGCGAATGTCGACAATCTTCGAGATGATCCAGAAGCCAGGGCGGCGTTTCTGTCGACATTCTCAGCTGAAGAAGAGCGCAGCGTCTTGAACAAGATCGACAAGAGGTTCTTGATAATTATTGGCTTCATGTACATGATCAAACAGGTACGTTGGCTGTTTTGAAGCCATATGGACAATGGAAGTCACTAATTGAGCAACGGAAAGATCGACCAAAGTAATGCGGCAAACGTTCGAGTTCTTCAAGTCGGCGAGTCTCGAAATATCATGAAGGAGCTTAGCATGACTTCCGACCAGTACAACTGGGTTGGGTCTATCTACGGTGTGAGTGCATCGCCCAAACTCCCAAGATGCACCTTATAGATACTGACACTCCCAAGATTGCTTACATCTTGTTTGAGGCACCGAGCAATCTTCTGCTCAAGCGCATGAGTCCCCATCTATGGCAGTCTCGGATCTTCCTCGCCTGGGGGATCATTACCGCGTGCCACGCTGCGGCACAGAATCGGCATCAGCTTTACGCAATGCGCTTCTTGCTGGGGTAAGGCTTAAGCACCGATTGTCTTTAAACCTGTCTTGTTCAACATGAACTAACTTGATTCTGTCAGGATGTTCGAGGCGGGCATGTTTCCGGGAGTCATGGCCCAGCTGTCCAGCTGGTACCGCACTGATGAAATCGGCAAGCCCGTCACTTGGTTCTTCGCGAACTCGAATCTTGCAGGCATCATCGGGTCTCTTCTCTGTTATGGCATTAGCTACATGAACAGCATCGGTGGTCTCAGCGCCTGGAGATGGGTATATCTACTCGAAGGACTGGCAACGATCATTTTCTCGGGCGCCGTGTTCTGGTACTTGCCGGACTACCCAAAGTCTCCCAGAAGCGACCGCTGGTTTACTAAGCGCGAGCAAGAGTTCATCGAGGCTAGACTCCCAGAGAATGCGCCGCTCACCAATGATCCGGACTTCTCTAAGAAAGAGATCTTTGCGGTGCTGAAGACCCCGCTCATTTGGTCATTCATGTTGTCGCAAACAATGATCAACATTGGCGGATACGCCCTGACGTGGTATTTGCCGACGATTGTCACCAACCTTGGGTTCGTAGGGTTACCGAAGAACCAATTGCTCAACATCCCGCCAGCAGCAGCGGCCATTCTCGGCCTCATATTTTCCGCCTGGTTCATGTCAAAAGCTTACATTGTCCGGCCCGGACTTATCATGTTTGTTTCCCCACTGTACCACTAGAGTGTCAAGGCTAACGCATATTCAGGATTATAATGTCTGGCATGGTGGTCTGTTTCGTTCTGTTCTTCACCATAACCAACCGTTATGGAATCTACATAAGCTGCATCCTCGGCACGCTCTTCTATCAGTCATACTTCATTCCCTTCTGGGCATGGAGGTCAGCCACACTGTCCGGGTCAACAGGCACCGCGTTCACTTTGGGGTTACAGTCGGGTATCGCGCAGCTTGGTGGTGTCATCGGCCCCCAGCTGTTCCAATCCAGGTTTGCATACAACGGGTACAAGACAAGCTTTGCGATCGCGGCTGCGACGACAATCGCGTCTTTTGTGGGTAACTTGTGGACCTGGTGGTTGACTAGAAACACTGAATACGACGTGATGAGGGTGAGAAGAAAGATCCTGAAAGCTAGAAAGCTTGGCAAGGTCAACTTCGACGATGATATCCGTGTCTTTCAGGAGAGGCAATTTTATGATGGCATCAAGCGCAATGGCAGAGAAAACAGCGAGAATAGTTCACAGGCTTGAGCCGAATTGAGGCCATTGCTCAACCGACCACAACCCCCACGTGGAGGCCTAGGTCTCAAGATAAGATAATCAGCCTTCAAGGCAGCGGAAGACTGTTCATACCTGTGCAATACAGTCGCTAAGAGCTATCTTTCATAAGTGATAGTCTTCTGGGATAACACTTGAAACGTGAACGATCAGAAGCCGATAAAAATAGCTCTTGTTCAGTACCGCTAGGTATCCCCTGCCGGTGAGATCGACCTCCACGTGGGATAGACGTTAGATAGAGTTCCAAAAGAGAAGATTACAGGCCTCTGACTGGTGGATCGAAGGCACTGTCTGACAATTTTTATGGGGCATTCGCGTTATCCGCAAACATCGAAAATCTCTCAACCATCTCTTTGATGCTAAAATAGCTCAGGCCCGCCCTGACTCAACAATTTCCGGTCATCCTCAACTCACACACCACCACCTCTCACAATGGCTCCGTCAGCAGCACTCGTACAACAGCTCCAGAGCGTCATTCCTCAGGAAAAGCGCCGGTCTCTTCGCGACGAAGTAATACCGGCGATTCTGGGGGCTGTTTCGGACATTGCCAAGACGCTTCATGCCTCGCAACATGTCTCATTGGCAGGGACCGCGAATGCTTTCGGCGACGACCAGCTGAATGTCGACGTCGCGTCCGAGAATGTCATGCGCGAAGCCATTGCCAAATGCCCGACGATACACACCGCAAGTAGCGAGGAAGATCCGGTGGAGAAGCCAGCGAGAACGTCGACAAACGGCGATGCGAACAACACCCCTGCGTCTTCGGAAGAATACACTGTCGCTTTTGATCCACTGGACGGCAGCTCCATCATTGCGCCGAACTGGACCGTGGGAACAATCGTCGGAATCTGGGATGGACGCACTGCGGTTGGACAATCGCCGAGAGAGAAGCAGATTGCTGCTGTTATGGGTGTCATCGGGCCCAGGACCACCGCCATCGTTGCGCTCCGTATCCCGGGTGCCGAGGCCGCATGCTTCGAAATCGGATTCGGCCAGAATGGCGTAGAGGACTGCGAGATTATTCGCACCGTTGTCAAGCTGGCAGAGGGCCCTTTCAAGACTCGCTACTTTGCACCGGCCAACTTGCGCCACGCGGCTGATGATGAGAGGTACGGGGCTCTCATCACACGGTTCATTCAGAAGAAGTACACGCTTAGATACTGCGGTGGTCTCGTACCGGATATTGTGCATGCGCTTGTCAAAGGACACGGTGTGTATGTCATGCCTGTGACTCCGGGAACGCTGCCGAAGTTGCGGTTCCTCTATGAGCTCTACCCGATCGCCCTGATCATGGAAGTCGCTGGAGGAAAGGCGATTGACCCGTCAGACGGAAAGCCCCTGCTGGATAAGGTCTCAGTTGACTGCGATGGTAGAGCTGGGTTGATATGCGGCACGGCAGAGGAGGTGGATATTGCAAAGGCTGCTCTCCTTGACTGAGCCGGAGTTGTGGGACGCTTATGCGCATTGACTGATGCTCAATATATTGCGCAAGGTAGACTTGGGATTGGTACCAGGAGTTAAATTGATAGATTGACATCGGATACCACACGGAACTTCACGGTGAGAAACACTCTTGCGTTGCAAAGTTGACATTCTACTTTTCTCCATATACCAATGCCGCCTCCTTGACTATTATGTCACTACGATTACAATGTCCTCCTTTTCCTACGTACAAAAGTGTCTGATATACAGGCTGGCCGCACAGGGGACGGTGCAGTCCGGCCCCTTGCGGCCAGTAAGAAGAGAAACAGAGAAACAAAAGCCTTCACTACATGCCACATTACGCACACACGATCGTACACTCAAAGGAAGACGAGGCCCCCAGCAATACCAAGAGCAAGACCCAGGAAGGCAACTCCGGCAGTCGACTTGCTGGATCCAGCAACGACGACAGAGTGGGTGGGATGCTGGGACTCGGACGGTTTTGTAGGAGACCCAGGCGTATGAGAGGGCTGCTCAGGATGGTTGCCAGAAGGCTCAGATGGTGTCTGCTGAGGAGGCTTAACAGGAGTGTGTTCCGGAGGGCTGACGGGAGTCTGTTCAGGACCCTGAGGAGGGACATCTCCAGACTTGGATGGGTGAGCTGGGGGCTGAACAGGAGAGGTTGCGGGTGGCTGTGCCGGCGGAGAGCCGGAGGGCTGCTGAGGAGGCTTAGGCGGCTGAGGTTTGGGGCACTGATCTCCTTTGCACTCCTCGATGGGCTTGCAGTCGTCACCGTGGCAGTCGTAGTGCTTGTTGTTGTCTTCCGGAGGGCAGGACTCGTGCTTGCAGTGGCCGTCCTTGCAGACGTACTTTTTGTTGCACTCGTCACCTTGGCACTTCTCGGACTTGCACTCGTCGCCGTGGCAGACAATCTTGTCCTTGTTGCAGCTGTCTCCTTGGCACTTGTGGTACCGGCAGGAGTCACCCTTGCAGATAATGATCTTGCCGCAGTCGTTGCCACTGCACTGGTTCGGCTGGCACTTCCCATCTGCACAGAGGAGGCAACGGCTGCAGTCTCCACCGTCGCATGGCTTGTCGTAAGCACAGTGGTCTCCGTAGCAGACGAATGGGTTGTCGCAGTGCTTGCCGGTGCAAGGAGGGGATGGGGCTGGCGGGTGAGGGCCCGGAGGAGGAGGATGGCATTTGCCGCCAGGGCAAGGAGTAGGGACGGGAGTCTCAGGGCAGTAAGTTGTGGTGATCGTTGTGATGAAGGTCGTGACAGCGCCGCTGTGGCATGGCTTGACCCCAGCTGGACAAGAGGTGATAGTGTGGGTGTAAGTGGCCGTGTATGTCGCCGTGATAGTGGATGGAGGAACGGTGGCCCAGATGCCGGTGGAGTTCGCAGCGGTAGTGGTGACTGTGATCTCGGTGCCGGTATGAATGGAAACACTGGAAGAGATGACACCGGTGGGACCCGGGATGATAGTGTTGTTCCACCCTGCAGATGTTGTCCCAACTCCGGGCAAAACATTAGACTGGGCCAAGATGGCTGGGGCCAGGAAGGCCAGGAAGGCAATAGCGAAGGTTGAACGCATATTGAAACGAGTGACGGTATGGGTAAAGAATGACTGTACCTCGAAAGGTGACGGAAAAGAGTGAATGAGGGCCTGAAGGGTTCAGGATGATGCTTTGTGAGAGTTGAGAAAAGACAACTGCAAGTCTTTCGAGAGCAGAGATCTTTTATGTCTAATAAAGATGTGTTGAGCATAATTACCTGATGGCAAGTGAGATGGTAATACCCTTCGAAACCTTGTGTCAGCCCAAAACACACCTCGAGCCATCTTGTGCCTGGCCCGGTCCAAGCCCGTAAGCAGGGAAATTTGACCTTCGGCAGTCAGTTCAGCTTTGCATGATCGTGAAGATCAAAATCAGCTGTGCAGGCAATCATCGAACCGACATATAAGACCTTCTCCAGCCTCGGGCAGAATCAGGGCAAAGTAAGATTTAGCCTTGAAATCCCTTACAGACTTCGCTTCTGCGACCTATCGCCTAATAAAATAGTCTCCGAAGCAACGCCACAATTTGTATATATCTATTTTTTGAAGTAGCTCACGGAGGGAGTCGGCACTTCAATGGTGTAAGCCTTGCTCACGGCTTTGGTTCCTGTGTAACAGCTATTACCTTGTAACGTTTCCCAGATCCAGCCCTCAAGAAGGCTGTCCCACGACTTCAATCCAAGTGTCAAGATGAAGACTCAATCAGTTACACGCAAATCTCCACAGAACTGGCGGCTGGGTTAGCCATCCTGGAAGCAAGGGGTTGAAATCGGGCGAGAGCCTCTTAACCCTAGGGTGGGGCCACAGTGGCAGCAAGACATTGTCTTCGACTTTCATCAATAGTCTTGAGACATGATTTGCAACTTCAATTGCCCTGACAACACATCGTGATTACTTGGTCGATTGATTCTGTCTTTAGATGAAGCTCCCTTGTCTGAGAAGTCTATCTGGTTGTTTGGTTTCGTCGCAGCATGCTTTGTGCCGTTGAGAGGCATGGTCTTGGGATGAGGTGGTGGCGAAAAGAGTGTTTGGCAGGTGAATGTACAGTGCACATCAAATTAGATTTGTTATTTGAAAGTGATCGATATAACTGCATTGACTGCATCTGCGTGTATTTGGGTATGCCCTCGTCTCACTCGAAGCCACCTTCCTCGTCTTTTCTCTTCTTACGGGCGGAGAAAAGCCCCTTACTTACTCCTGAGTAAATCAACCACAGGCCAACAGTCAAGATTGTCGATGCTCCAGCTACAGCTAGATAAAGCCAGAAATGCACATTGATGAGAGCCTCGCCGTCCTTGGCCTCCCAGTTGAATACGTTCATAGAGAAGATCGTCTGGCTTGGTAAGTATGTCTACCGCAAATAAGCTACGAGGAACAGCTTACGGCAATGCTTGTGAGTGGCAGGAACACCATGGTGACGAAGGCAATGGACATCATTTGAGAGTTATCTCTTCGTGTGGCTACTGAGATGGCGGTGTTTGTCAATGTGTCGTGCCTCGCGATGCGACTCATAACCTAGACGTCTTGTCAGAAATCGTTGTGCTACGCATGGTGGACCAACTTACGACTTGGGTCGTGGCCATCATGTCCTCCATCGATGCCTTGCAGCTATCTATCTTCATATCGAATTCATCAGAAATCTGATTGAGACGATGCTGTAGCCTCGCAGCGGTGTGGGCTTGCTGCTTGCCCGGATCCACGCCATCACCAGAAGCTGTGGTTTCCTTGTCATGGTCATGCCCGTAGCCTCTCAGAAAAGACGTCATCCTAGCATCGTTGCGCATCTCTTGCAGGTAATCCCCAATCCGAGTCAGCTGGCGCCTCGCAGCGGTCAGGCTGGTGAGTAGAATGGTAGACCTGAACCGCAGCCCCAGAGCATCTTCCATGGTTTCCCCTTCCGGGGCAGATGCAAGGTTGTCACTACTCGCCATGCTCCATTGGTCGTTCTTCTCCATATATGTCGACTCGATAGGTCGAACCTCGTTCTTGATCCATCTATCCCGCTCGAGCTCGCATACTGCTCCGATCAGCGCCAGGGGATGGCAGAAGTCTTCTAGGGATTCTTTCATCCTGTACAGAAGAAGTCTTTCTTGAGCGTCCCCAAGACCGAATAAGATAGCGGTCGTTGAACGGCGACAAGGATCGTGAGTCACGGACACGGCGATGTCGCCAGGGACGATGGCGCTTGTTCTGAAGTTGTAGACTGTATCCTAGTCAGGCTTCGCTCAAGTTTGATGATGTTCATTTGGTAAACTTACTAAGTCTCTGTGGCTTGATATCCTGATCAACCTCAACCAGATGTAGGAACTCCGAGTCTCTCCGATTGATCATTCGGCCAAGGGACCGATGAACGCGAAATGTTTCGGCGACCTTTTGGAACGTTGATTCCGAGATTGGTAGATGGTGAATTTCCGAAGGACAACCTAAAATTGTCTTTGAAGTACGACGGAAGATGCTTTATGTTCTGTGTCAGTGACGATGATTCCCCAGTTCCCTGTCTAGGTAAGGTATCTTGAAACATCGTCGGATATACTTACATGAGGTTCAACGTTGTTGCATCATGATTCGTGACATCGGCTTCCTATCAATGATATTAGCTTTCTGCAGATGACTTTCTCTTTGATGAATGGCGTACCACCCGCTGTAGCCAGGTCTCCCAATCGTCAGCTGTTGTTAATTCATCTTTCAAAAAGGCGTCCTTTGGAATATCAGTTCTTGGGACAGATTTCTTTGCAGGTCACAGTTCTCCCCACATGAATATCAGCCAAATCGTCAAGTCGAATGGTGATTACAGTCGTCGGTCGCTCTTCATACTCAAACAACTCGAAGTCGTGAGATTTGAAACCAGCTTCTTTCGATGGCCACTCCATTTTCCGGTCCCCTGCTCTCCGAGATAATCTGAGTGGAAACCACCGTCACGGCAACGACAGTTGTCTCTGGGTCTATTTGATAGTCACTCGAGAGCTTATGTTGTGGTTTTGGTGAGACTCAATTCTTCCCCTTTAGTGGTCTGCCTTGCTCAAGATACTTTGAAGGAATTCGCGTCAGCTCACTGACTTCCAAATCTGCCAGCACCTCCGGTGCCATATTCAACGTTGTTACCTGTGAGCGGGGTTGTGTACCCTGGCCACAACCTCACCTTCTTCCTGAACAAACCGCAGCGATCACTTTCCGATCGGCCATGCGGGAGGGCGGCATGTCACATCGTTCGACTCGTGTCTCTTAATCATTGGACAAGATCTATTGAGACTAAGTACCATACCTTCCGATCGTGCGATAACTGCTCAGCCTGCTTCGCCAACCCATGAAATATGCTGCATGCATCATGCAGAGGCATGGAGGCATGGGTACAGCCGCACTATCCATGCACACCGCGCCACCGACACTATGCAGCCATCACCCCTCGCAGGCTGAGCATTTTCATGTCAGATGCAGGGTCATCCACAGCTTCAAAGGTGAGGGGCAGATTACACACCATCACCATCGTGGGAGCAGTGTTTCCACGCGATGTCGAGGTTACAGCGGGGTCACAACTGTTGCACTCGCTGCCTAGAGATAGGCAGCCTGATGCTGAAATCTTAGCGGGAATCTGCTCGAGGAAAGAACAGGCGCACGTGAAAACGCCTCTGAATCTGCCTTGTTGAGAGCCATACCGAAGGCTATCCAAAAACCTCAACAATCCATCTGCTTCAACTTCTGCACATTCAGCTGCCGTTGCGTTTTCTCCTCAGGCTCCGCGTCAGGGTTTGTGCTTCGTTCTAGCAATTACAATTTCATTTTCACAGAACTGGTTTTAGGCTGTCCGATAGTCTATAGTCAATATCATGCCTCCCTCGCAACCCGTTCTTGTCCGATCTTACATGCCTTGGTGCTATGCAAACTCCGGCCCGGTCAAGAAGGAGCTCGACAGACGTCTAGGTGCGCACAGGTACTCCCTCACTGTAAGCCATGCTCCTACTATCATATGGATATCAATCATGGGCTCACGTAAGTCAAAGACCAAGGGTGGACAATTCGTAGTAGACGGCCCCCGCAAGCTTGGACAGGTAAGTACTTGTGTGTATCCAATCACAGACATAAGGAGGAGCTAGGTTGACAGCCATGAATCAGAACGAGATTCAGGAAATCCACGAGAGAGTCCAAGTCCACTATCACCCTCCGCGATAAGGACACCGACAACGTTGTCAGAGACTTGTCAAAGAATGGAAATCTGGACAGGTTCAAACCAATTGAATTGTTTACAAATTTTCGGTTTTGATATGTACATTGTCCTGCCGGGTACCAACACCACGTCAAGTCGCAAGTATGGACATGCTATATTACTGTAGCTCCAGGCAAACATCCATCATGGTTGAATTCCCAGGAAATCATGCCTCAACCGGCTGGGCGGTGGGATGCTCGCTCAATTCTGGGTTCGAGCCAACGAGAGTGGACCCTGTAGACTCATCTTTCGCGAACTTTGGGCGCTTGATCTCCGGAGCCGAACTTTCCTCTTCAAAGTCATAACTCTTCCTCTTCGGGTTCTCTCCAAATCCACTCTCAGTCAATTGCGATGTTGTGAAGCTTTCGGTGCCTGAGCTGGAAAATGAGCCATCTTGTAGAAGACTCGTGTTGCGGACAGTTGGCGTAGAGATTTCCATCTCATCGAAGCCTTCGTCCTGGGAGGCCACGTTGAAAACCCCCTTTGACATCTCTACTTCATCCGTACAAGGCTCCTCTGATGATTCGATTTGATCCGTATCGGTTTCCATGACATCTAAATCCCGCTTTGGAATCTCGTCATATCTGACAAAATCGTATAGATCAGGCTCTCTTGTTGGTGTGGCTGCCCTGGATGCGTGCGGTGTTGTTAGTTCATCGTCCTCACCGGCGTCGCGGCCGTATTCCGATATCGTCTTATCGGTCCTTGTTGTGTCCATAGTGTCAGACTTGTTTGGCGGCTTCATGCATTCATCAACAGCATATGACTCGTCATTCCTGCAGTCTTTTGCCATCTTCTCCAGCATCTTCACTACATCAACACACTTAGCTCTCTTCTTGGGATCACTCCGCAGGAGGTGGTGAAGTGTATATGTAAGTAGATCATGAAGGAACTTGGAGCAATTCGGGTCCTCGTGCAAGTCATGTATCCACTAGGACGGGTTGTTAGTAGGAACATTCCCATATAGCATGAATCTACCATTCGAACTCTTCAACAGTAACACGACTGTTGTGGCTGACTTACCTCCAAGACAGCAGGCTTTAGAGCAGCGCCTCTTACGCCATTCTTTACCAGAATGTTGAAAAATGTGTCGAGCGGAATGTCATGGTCCGGGTCAAGGTTTTCCTTTGCCCGGCTAGCTGAGAACTCGTCGACCCCCTCCCAGCCCCTAAGGTACCAGGTGACGAATTCGAGAAGAAGACAGCCTAGAGTCCAAATGTCGTAAGATTCTGACACGGAATCGACCACATCGACTTCGGGCGCTTTGTAAGTTAACGAAAAGCCCTCAACACTCTGAACCTTTTGGTATCTTGATTCTTGACGATGATATCGAGTCAGACCGAAATCTGCAATCTTCAGGCACCCGCTTCCAACCACACTTTCGTCTGCAATAGGATCACGAAACCAGAGAATGTTCTCAGGTTTCAAATCTCCATGTCTCCCGTAGTCTCTTGCATCTTGCACGGTCAACTCGAGATTTGGTGGGGGATGTTGAATCAGCCTCAGGCCAGAGGCTATGCCTGCCGACTGCTCAGCCAGCCAAACGATGAGACTATGATCACGTCTTGGTGTTTCGTATCGTTGCCAAAACTCCCTCAGATTCCCATCTGCCCAGGGGAAGACGAAGTAGTAATGTTCGTGGTGATAGTAAGTGGCAAGAAGCTTCGTCAAGTGCGGGTGATTTTCCTGGTTGAACTTCTTCAATGCATAATGTTCATCGTCGAACTCCGCTTTGTTCTTATTGTTGAGCTTTTTAATGGCGACTTTGAGCGGTTTCGTGTGCTATCGAGAAATGTGAGAAATGACGACCTCCAAAAGCATACGAGTATCCATGGGTCTTACCTCACTACAATTCATGTTGTGATGTGCAGGGTGAATTTGCCTACGAAAAACATCGCCAAATCCACCAAAGGCAGTGTCCGCAGGGGATGTGTCACTGACAAACGGAAGAACCACCATGGCCTCGAGAGGGTAGAAGTGAGGTTTGGCCGCCCGTATATCGAAGAATGGGGCCATGAAGAGCCATTGCTCTTTGAAGAATCTGCTCAGTTTTGGCTTGCTCCAGTGACAACTACCTCTAAACTTTACGGCGGCTTTGTCGGCGCCCGTATAGGTTAGATACCACTGATCACCCTTGTGTAAAGTGAACGGTAAGTGAACGTCATGGATGTTCTCTTCGACGATACTGGGCAGAGCTTCAAGGTGTTCAATCCGGACCAGTACAGCAAAGATCTTATGCCTTGTTGTTTTTTGCGCGGTTCCGTAATTCGTAGTGTCGCATACCTCACAGGCGTACCTGTGTCGAGTGTCTCGATCCAACGTCAGGTGTGTCTTCAACGCCTTTCGAACCCGTTGCTTCACCATTATTTGTCGTAGTTGGTCCAGGGGAAGGTACTCCTTATCATCTGGTGGTGGCCGAATGAGTTGCTCCTCTATGGACTCCCAGAGGCCATCCTCACCCTCACTACCTGAGTCTGACAGATCGAGTGGATATGATGCAGCGGGTGCTTCGTCACCAAGGCCAGATGCACCGCCAACGTTCGAAAGGTCAGTTTCTAAGGATGGCGGAGCTTTCGCATGGGATATAGCTGTACCCTGCCTGAGCTGTGCGGTATCACCGTGGTCGTTGACTTCAGTTTGGCCGTCTGATAGTGTTCTTGTTGGGGTTGTTGGAACGTTCGGCGATATGGCCGATGAAAGGTCTTCATTATCCCTCCAAGAGGGAACACGTTCCAATTGCTTGACATGGCTGGCTTGGTGCCTGTCAGTGTCGTTGATTTCAACCACAGTACCATCCGGGTGAGTTAAGTGGACAGGAGGCAACGCAGACTCGTTTTCCACTGCGCCGTCGGTTTCATGTGCGGATAAAGATCTTGGATCGACAATTGCCTGAGATGGACACGAGTAAGAGGCTGAGCTTCATCACAGCTTGCACCAAGAACAACGACGTACCTCGGGAGAGCCCCACTGAACGTGCTTCTTGGTCTAGAAGCGATCAGTATCACGTAAGTACCAGGAGCGTGTCCAACTTGGGGCGGATATCTTACAGAGCCGTCAAGATGCATCTTGACTTTGGATTGCCTAGCAACAGCTGTTCGTTGGGCCGAAGCAAAATGGGTACAGCATCGGATCAGCAAAACTCTTTTATGAACTTAATGCCTGCAAATGTATCACCCACTTTCATGTACGCCACGTCGCGAGGCTCTGGCGGTAACAATCTCATAATGTTTTAGATCCGATAGTGTGGTCCCTGACGGGCTTGATCAGAGGTTCATCTAGCGGGAATGAGGGAAGAGGGTCGGCAGGCCCCCAACCTGCCGGCTGCTTACGCCGGCGATCAACCTTGGATTCGGATACATGTACATATGTGGGTGGGCTGGCGTCTACAAGGTAGGGAGAGTTCGGAAGTGTTCATCCCTTACACAACGCCATTCAGGCTGGGGCGTCACATGCAGGTGAATGGGGCTCGGTCTATTGTGCGTCAAGCCGCCCTCCTCGTAACACGGAATCAGGTCTTGGAACATGCAGAACCTGATAGTGGATGGACACGATTGGCCTGTTTGCGGGATGCCTAGCCCAGATGAGATTCGTGTTCCTTCTGGAATGTGGTGTGTAGCACTCGGTTGCACGGTCAGCCGCAACATCCAATGAATATGTCGCACAGGGGCGCTGTGTTCAGCTGCGCCCACCCTCAGCCTGATCTGCTGGTCCGGTTTGCGGGGGCGAAAGCGGAAGTCCTGGGGGATAACTCTGCGATAGCTCCCACGAAAACCGGCGCCGGAGAGCCTTTGCAGAACACCGACATCTTTTCGCTGTCAAGTCAAATCAATCATACAACACTTTCGTCTGAAATCTCTGCTCCGAACTCTTTCCCCTTCTGTGAACGTGCTATGATGAAGTGAGTGAGCGAGACGAAATGGGTTTTGTTTTCTACTAACGTTCGCTCATAGCTCTAGCTCTAGCTCTCGAAGTAGCAGAAGTTACGTTGGGTCGAAACCGACTCAGACGATAGCAAGCCAGTCAGTTGATCCAGCAAAGCTGTCGAAGGTCTTAAACAGACGCTTCGGACAGAAGGCATATCGTGTCGAAATGAGGCACAACATGTTCTCAATCTTCGCAAGAGGGAAGCTTTCTCAGGTAGGTTTTTTGTTTTGGGTGCATCTGGTTCATTGGATGTCATACTTACATGGTGCAGGAGGATATCGATGAGTGTTCATACGTACAGCACAGCTTGATGTACTAGGTTTTGTACGAGATTGTTTATCTGATGGCGTTAAAGGGGTTAAAACTTCTTGCATAGCGTTTGCGTACCTCAGGCTTTCGAACTCTCAAAAATTTCCATGGTATTTTTCTGATTTTATCTCGCTCGAGTGCCCCTTGAAAGTAAGCCAAAGGCCAGGTGGCCGGTCGCATTTGGTAAATCCCGGCCGACTCCGGCGGGCCCCGCAGGCGCCATCCGGACCCAAGCCCGGAGTACCATCAATCGCAATGATTTACGCAGGCCGTGCTTTCATTCTGCGCGCATACTCTGAGGCGCTTTGCAACAGGTCGAAAAGGATTGACTCTGTAAGATGGGAGAGCGAGTAAACCCCAGCCCGACCCCAACAGCTGAATCCTGCTTCCTGCCTCCCTACCCAGCCCCACGGTATGCCCGATAAGGACGCGGGACGTTCCAATATTTACAAGGGACTTAGGCCTGGCCTGGTTGCATGCACTTCGGGGATCACAGAAGCAGGCTGCGTGGCTATGCCCTCCTCAATGCCTGTGTCATACCTTAGACGAGCCAATCATGGAATTTCCAATCTCCTCATCTGCCAGCTGTGGGCAATCATGCAGCGAGGTCTCGGAATCTGGTCTGCGTCCCACCACAAATGCGAAGCCATGTTCCAAAGTGCGAGACGCCTGACGCGCTGCTATTTCCATGGCGGTGAGTCGCGCAAGACAGCCCGTGTGATGCGGGTTGCCTCGTGGTCCGCGTTTGTTCGTCGCATTGTGAATGGAAGCGTCCGCACCCAATTACCGAACCAAGATGAGTACAACGTGGCAAAGAATGACGCTGGGCGGCCAATTGCGACTTTTTCCACTTTCTATGATTGGGGTTCTTCTAGTCGTGCGTCAAACGTTCCAGGCGACAACCCCCGGTGAGTAACACGCCCCGTGGGCATCGTAGTCAGGCTCCCTGGCCGCAGTGTTTGCCTGAATACAGCGACGCGATAGCTTCTATGTTCAACGTCATGATATTTAGTCCCCCATCGCGCAAGTCTTCACTCGTCCCAGCCAGCTAGTCAAAGCATCACAACAACAGTCTCCTAGTGTCCATATGAACATTTGAGACATATCCTGTCCTCGTCACTGCCTTTGAGGCATAAGATACAGCAACCGTCAACGAAAGATTGTCGAAAGTCCCCACTGGCCATACCACACCCAATCAAAGCACCGTCAGCCTGACATGCCAAGATCCGACGCAGGTTCCATGACGTCTGTCGACGAAGACCTTCATATACAGAAAATACACTCCAAATATGTGTCTAGCCCACGGCGGCTGTCCGCGATACTCAAGCAGAACTACGGCGATGTCAACTACAGAGTTGAGATGCGACACAACTATTACTCGATCAAGTCTCCTGCTTCTGAGAGACCGATAGACATTGTAAGCCTTCTGGATCTTTTCATATTGAGATCTTCCCTCTGACTCAATACCAAGGCCATCCTTCGAGGATAATTAGAACATACTCGGAGGCCTTTTGTCGCCAGGGCACGTTTGTATGATTCATGATTCATGATACCAACGACGCCAGCATTGTAAAGTTTGTTCGGTGTTTGATTTCTGGGGCTTGGGCTCGAGTTTAATATCTTGTGATGTGGACTTGACCGTTGCAAATTGTCTTTCTGGGGCGTTAGGAGGTTGAGGGAGTTGTCGATATTTGGCTTTAGATGAGCGTATATACCCACCTTTATGGATTCCAAGAACATAAGAATAAAGGCCTACATGGTTAAGCTCTAAATAACCATGCCTGAAACATGTGTCGCTAGAAAGCAACTCACGGTAGTAAAAGTCTTCCACGCGTACCCAACCGCAATAGACTCCCTATGACTGTTGAGACATATCAGTCTTCATATCCATGGAAGCCTACGTCGAGTATCAGGTTGACGGTCCCTGCCCAGTAGTATCCATTACGATTACCTATACGCTGAAGTCACAGCAAGGACCCGAGATGCAACATATCGAAATGGGTACGAGCACATGACATGCTGCTGCGCATGGTCTTCGTAGATCGAAGATACAACAAAATACTGAATGGCGATGTAGTTACAGAAATAAGGGGAAGTCCTAAGTGCTATTACCCTATTGACACGCAACATATATAAGAAAAAAATCCTCGACGCCCCGCAGCTTCTGACGTTGTCCATCGGTCCATTGATCCATTGTTATACTGAGCTCCCGGAAAGTTCGTATTCATCCTCAGATTGCCGTCTCTGCTTCCAGGTACGACGTCCGTTTATGAACCAAAGCCATGCCAAGACTGTCACTACTGTCACCCCTGCAGCCATCACCACATAGATCCAGATTCTAGGGGATACCTCCGTTTCGCCCTTTTCTGACTCTGGCTGCCAATTAAAGAAGGACATTGAAAATACAGTCTATCTCGACGTTAGCGAAGTTGGGACAATGTAGAAGGACAGGATATTCAAAGAAACAGCTTGGGCAACTTACGGCTAGAAATGTTGCAGGAAGAAAGACCATCGTCAGAAGAGCGATGGATTTCATCTGGGTGCTGTCCGCTTTAGTCCTAGACGCTATCTCCATATTCGCCTTTGTGTGTGCCTGGTGTTCAAAGTTCAAGTAACCAAAAGGTGAAAAGGGGGATTTTTGTGATCTGTAAATCGAAAGGCGATTATCTTACCATTTGGTTCGCAAGGCCCAACCCTTCCAAGTTTCTGTCGCAATCCCTGATCCTCTCATCATGTTCGCGAATGATGTCTTGTAGCCTTTCTTTGATTCTGTCTCCGGTATCCCGCATAAGCTTTCGAAACTCGTTTACTTCAGAGCTTTTCCTTATGTCATGACTGAAGTTGGTAATGTTAAGTTCTTCTGCGTGATCGACCATCTTCTCTAACTGGTCCTTCCAGTTGTGCAAGCCATTCTTCTTATGGTAAATGTCCAACCAGGGATCAACCTCTTTGCTTGCGGTGGAATCTGATTGAGGGCTTTGCCTATCATGTGGCATCTTGTGTGAGCTTTGTGCATCGAAAGATATATGATGGTTCTCATGGAGGGTTGCCACGGTCTCCACAAGTTTAAGGCTTCCTTTCTTAACCATCTTGATCTGCCTTTGCCTTTCGAGTTCGGCAAATATGCCAGGCACTAGCAATGGATGACATATAGCATCCTCAGAGTTGCGCAGTCTTCCAGAAATCTGGTGTTCGGTATCAGAATCGCATCCGTAGAAAATAGCGTACCAAAAGTTGCGTCTCGGAAACCATGTCATTGACATTGCCAAGTCGCCAGGCCAGGATGCGGACGAACGGCAATTGTAGACTAAGTTTCGTCATGAGTCTGACCGGGAATCGTGAAAATAACATAAGATGACAGTGCAGCAATTACAAACTTACCCATGATAGGCTCTAAGGTGATGTCTAGAGTGAGGGAGTTTCTAGAGAATATACACGAAAGTCCCCTGTTGATGAGTTTGGCGACTGAACTATGGATGTGAAATGCTTCCAGCATCTGGCACCAAGCTTCTTCTGAAAAGGGCAGTTTCGAAAGATCTGACGGATCGTGAAACTCGTCTCCATCAGTTTTCTCTCTAGTTGCTAGCCTAGTAACTATTAGGAGCTGCGAGAATCTCGCAGAACGGTGATCTATCACTTACACAGCTAATCCTCCCAATGATTGAAGACCATTGGACACATTCGCACCTCTTTCCTGTCCCGAAGTCAATTACCATCAATGCCGTCATGAAGCTGCTTCAGTCTTACCTTGCGGAAAACATTTTCCCACTCGTCATCTGTGCTCACCTGCCTCACTTCGATTCCCTAACTGATGTCGGTGTTAAACTCATATGATGACATAGCATTCTCATACCTTTCCAGCATTCCCCTTTGCTAATCGAAGAACCTGACATTTCCGAGGCTGGTACTCGAACGTGTTCAGGTCTTTGGTTCCCACCTTTGGGTTCTTCCGTATCCAGTCCATCGTGTCTCCAGTGGCAAGAAGTAATGTGTTGTGATTCGTGAGGTATCCTCGATATCGACGTCCTGACTGCTATAAAACTTTGGTTGAGACGATAATTTGCTGCAGTATCTCGGGTCCTTGAGATCAACCAAGAGTGGGGATGACAAAGTGCATATGGCAGCAGTCCACCTCATCTGACATCCCATCGGCCAGGCGGAAAGGCCAAAATTGGTGTGGCTGCACAGATTGCGGCATGTGTCACTGTCAATTCCAGTTGTGTGTCAGGCAGATTTCGAGGATACGCAGGCCAGCCAATGTCATCAGCCACAAGCAGCCAACCTACGCAGGCTGGCTGACATACAGCAGGCTGAGCCGCAGCACATTCTCTTTCCTCGACCTAGTGTGTCTCAGCGGAAATCGGTATCTTCCTTTGACCAACAGCAGATAAGGACAAGTCGTCACATGGGCATAAAATCCGGACCATGCATTGAGAGCTTCCCACGACCGGGCAATACCGCGCATGTAAGTTAGCGTTCATCTGCACTTCATATCTCGGAGCCTCAAGATCACCAAACATGGGGCTTGATTTGATGCACTTTTTCAATGCGGTGGAACGGACTATATTGCGTTACTCTGGAGCCCTTAGTATCGGCCAGACAATAATAAACAGACCAAGCCTTCGCCACCCCCGACTCAGAATTGTTTTTCCACTTCGTCCCCATGTGTCAAGTGTTCCATTTATCACTGCCGATATTGGCGACACCATTCCATTGTAGTCAGTATTGTAGCCTCAGCCTACGACAAGTCCCAATCCGACCGAGTTTGCTGGTGACATCATCCTGTTATGCCTTCCCGATCCAACTCGTCCTGGGTTCCGCAGCAGGTGGCCATTGACTATCAGAGAAACGACCTGCTAAAGCGCGAGCTGGATCGAATATTTGGCCGGGAGCAATATCGTATTCACGGGGTATGGCCCCCCTAAAACCTTCACAAGGTCTCAGCTGACCCGTTTTCAGATCAGGCTAGACCACTATCAGCTGTCCCTCCCCCGAAGGCTCAAGCAGGTAGGTTCTTCTACACGGCTGAAAAATGGAGAAGACGAGGTATTGAAATTGACTTTGAGAAGGGGGAGATCGATTCCATAAATCGACGAATGGCGCTTTACAGAACGGAGTGGGAACCAGAATAGCCGTCAGACGGGACGGGCCGCACCAGCTCATTGGCTTCGAGCATGGACGAATACAGCCGTCAGACGGGACGGGCCGCACCAGCTCATTGGCTTCGAGCATGGACGAATACAGCCGCCAGCCCAGATGGCCTTTTCTCTGGCTATTGGCCTCTGTTGGTTGAGGTTTGGTCAAGTACATCTGGCAAAGCTATGTTGCTGTGGTACTCGCATGGTTACCAGTCGCCATGGCCTGACCCCAGGATATCCAGGTGCTTATTTAGTCACTATGAATTTGAATTACGTTGCTCTATCTGCCGTAATCACCAGAAGTCCCTGTTCCAATCGAAGCGGGTGACAAAAAGCCCGACGAAGCACAGCCCCAGAAAGCCTGTCACAATAGTCGGACACCCTGCCCGCCTTGACCCATTTAGGCCCCTGATGAAAGCCGCAGCTCCACTCACGGAAAACCTGCCGTATTTCATGGGTCTTGGCGCAGCAGTGACGCAGAAACTCTTGCTTTGCCTACAACGTTTTAGAAGTCTGTGAAGAGTGGTTACAACTTCAGAACACTCCGCTCGTTCCTTCTTTTCGATGCGCAACATGTCATTCTCGACAGAATCGAGAAACTGATGAACATACTCTGTACAGTTCGGGCGCATATGTAAGTCTGAAATCCACTTTTCACGCAGATGGAGTCAGCCTCTATCGGGCAGGGCATGGGGAGCTCAGCATCAATCCGGCGATTGAGGTGGACTTACCTTCCGCACGTTGTCTTTAAGGCACGCCCTGGTGGACCCATGGGTCAGCTTGAAGAAATTATCTTCCGGTATCCAGTCGGGGTCTTTAATCAGCTTGTCCTCATCAAGTCGACGCACTGAGACCTCCTCGACGACTTCCCCGCCTCCCATAAACCATGTGATGAACTCAAGATAAAGACATCCTAGCGTCCATATGTCGTAACGCTGATTGATACCTGTCTTCAGATCGATTTCAGGGGCTCTGTAAGTGTTTGAAAATCCTGCAGTCCTCTGCGACTCTCGTTCAGAAACCGAGCGTCGGCTGTGGAATCTCGTTAGACCGAAGTCTGATATCTTCAATACTCCCATCTTGTGGGGACATATTACGTCTGGGTCCTTGAACCACAAGATGTTCTCCGGTTTCAAGTCGCCATGCCTGCCAAATCGTTGTCTGCTGTAGTTCTCGCCGTCAGAAAAGGCCATTTCGTCGCCAGGCGTATCTGCTTCAGAGAAAATGGCGTTTGCTTTTTGGTTGGTCAGGGCCGATATAGATTGGCTCATCTCCTCGGTCGTTATGTGTGTGTGGACTTTTGCCAAACCAGAGGCGATACCATGACACACTCTGGCCATCCAAATTGCTCCTTCCTGTGAAGGCTGGGACATTGGGGATTCAACGGCTTCCCAAAGGTCTCTCAAATTTCCGTCTGCCCAGGGGAAAAGCAGGCAGTAATTATCCTGATGCTGATATGTTGCCAACAGTCGGACAAGGTTCGAGTCTGGCCGGTTACTAAACCGCTTCAGGGCATCGACTTCCACTTTGAAGTCCTTTTCATTCCTTGAATGAAGCTTTTTGACCGCGAAATACGAATCACGCCCCTGTCGCAGACGGCGTTAGCTCCCTCTACCTGGCCACGGTGATCTCAGGCGTCGGAATTAACTTACCTCTAGACCTTTGAAGTTGTGATGAGACTCATGAATCTTCACTTTCTTAACCCAGCTTTGACCTCCATAGTGCTCCACTTCCGGAGTCTTCTCTTCAATCCATGGCATAACAGTTTGAGGTGCAAGCCTGTAGAACAGGACTTTCTCCTTCGGATCCTCTGCCGTCGAAAAGTAAGGTGCTAACAGCTTCCACTGCCATTCTTCGAAGGAACGTAGATTGAATGTTGACCAAGATTGAAAGCAAGAGAACACCTTGTCTCTCAAAGCACTCTTGGGGGCTTCATCCAGTCCCTTCAGAGGCAGATCAATGTCGCAAAGATCGGAATTTCTGAGATCATTGAAGGTTTCCAGCTTTTCAATCATGATCAGAAGGGCAAAAAGCCGTCTTGCCGACGTGAACTTCAGATGCTTCGCGCCTTCGACGTATTTGCGGTTGCAGACGTACTCGACACATGTCTGGATATCGGGCTGTCCAGATGGAGAACCGAATACTCCTCTCAGCTGACGCTCAACGACCTTTCTGGTGACGAGCTCGTCAAGCTTCGCCAAGGGAAGAAACTCTCTGCCATCGTTTTGCCGGACTAGGGCCTTTATCAGTGACGATTGTAACCTTTTGCGTTCTGCGGCAGCGATATGTGGTGGAATCACGCCTTCGTCGGCAAGCCCACGGAGAGTGTCTTCCGTGGACACACGATCGACTTCGTCTTCGACCGGCGCAGAGCTCTCCCGATTCAGCTGATGCTGTGAAATTCCATAATCATCGCAGATGCTGTCGGTACCAATCGAAGGTGGTGGGTGTCCATTGCCATGATCGTGCTGGGTGTCATCATCTAAGCTCTTTGATGAATGCGTGCATTGGAATGAAACTTTTGCCGATCCATTGGGACGGGTCTCGGTCCGATTAGGGACCCTCAAAAAGTCTTGTTGGCCACGAATCGCACTGCTAGACGGGTCCAGCGACGCTGCTCGGTCCCGGTATTCAGAGTTATGGACGACGGACATCTAGACAAGTTTCAGAAAAAGAAGAAACACTTTCAAGTGCAATGACATGTACTTACCAATTCCTTGACCGAGACTTGCGAAGTTCCAGTGTCCACATCGCTCACCGAAGGATCAGCAATTCCCTGGCTCATGTTGACCAAGATACGCGAGGAAGTAGGAGTCGTTAAGATATCTCGACGTAGATTTCTTGTGACTATTACAGACAAACTACATCTCATGCTCTTGGAAGAGAGGGCATATTTTAAACCCATTCACAGGACAATTTTGATAGCCTTGCCTGGATGCTGCGCAGCCGCCACTCACATTCTTTTCGCGGAGAGGGTGCGCCACCAATTGAAAATGGATATTCAGTTAGGAGGTTTGGGTCATTGGCACATTCAGCTGCCGTGTCCGGCGCTCGCGCCACTGTCTTCCTTACGATTGAAAGGCTGCACGTCAGGCTGATGCTTGTTGAAACCTACAACAAGTGGAGAAAAGAAACGATGGCAACCGTCTGCGTCGTTTTGCACTGTATGATGATGTCGTTGTGGTGTGCTAAGCCTCACCAGAACTGATGGCATTTGGAGGGTGAATTGGAGGGTACAGCTGACTTGTAGTCAAGGTGCAGCATGCCAGCGGGTGTCAGAATCAAGATCCTTCAGGCTTTTATTGGGGCCCTCTCAGACGTGAAAAGTTCTGGGAGTAATCTGGCGGCAGGCTGCGTGTTCTCGTAGAGCTAACCATTTCGGCAACCCAGAGCCACTGACTTCTCCACGGGCTGTAGAAGTGAAGCGCGGTTCGGTATTCCAACTCCGACCAAAGTGCGAAAAGAGGCAACGCAGACCAATGCCATCGCATTACAAGCACACCCATAGTGCCTATGGCTTGAAGTCAGGAAATGGATTGCGTTCCTGTGACCTTCGTAATGGTTGCGAGGGCTAACGGCTGAATACCGGTGGTTGGAACACAAACAATCCATCCGGCCCCCGTAAGGGGCTGTTTGCGGCTGAGTGCAGCCCGAGACAAAATTGGTACGCCAAAGGTGTGAGCACCACCGCAGCCTGATGCATATTTCCGCGATCAAATGCATGGCTATCCGGAGATCCCCGCATCTTCAGCGGTCTTTCGCCTCCATCTCCAGGCACCATCAACGTAGCGGCAAGTTTTTGATGTCTAAATCAACAGACCCACCGTATTCATCAGCTTAGTCTCAAAATGGGTTACAGGTCGGTAGAATTACTTTCTAACATGAAATTTGTTCGTGGGTGGGATTGAGTCAACTTTACTGACGCGTTTGCAGTTCGTCATCAAACACATCTTCCGGTTACATGAGGGGCCAAGTCTTGCCGTCAAGACTCGTAGATCCTCACAAGCTTTCCTTGTTGTTAAAGCAAAAGTTCGGAAGTAGAGGTGTCGGCTATAGGGTCGAAGTAAGAAACCGAATGTCTCCCGAGGAATTGCAGCAGTGTTCTGAGGCAAGCACCAAATAGATGCGTCATAACACCTATCGTATATACGCCCAGAAGCAACTGTCACAGGTATGATGGCTGCCCCAAGTGTTGAATGTTGTGTTCTAATAGTTTCAGAACGAGTTGAATGATTGCTACTATGGCCAGTGTCGATGACAGTCCTTTATTGTAAGAAAGAATCATTGAGGCCTGTCCCCCCTCATCGAGGACAGACATGTGATGAACTAGAACGCAGCGAGGATGAACAGATTGGCTCAGGAAGGCATTTCAATGAAGAAACTCTGTTCATAGGTTCCAACGTAATCCAGATCTCTGGGATAGTTCTTGACGTGATCCAGATGCTCCTGATACTGTTTAATCTTTGGTTATTTGAATGTCTATATTCGTTCACTATCTTTAATATAAAATTTCTTTGTTCCAGACTTTCTACTCTGACCTTGGAACATAAATGCTCCCTGGTTCCACTCGTCGCAGATCAGCGTTTGTTTGAATTTTAATCATCTCTTTTTGTCCAGTGCTGAAAACTCAACTGATATCGATGACGTAGGAGCAGCTTAGACGAGAGGAAACTTGATTTGGGAGTCCTATCAGTGTGCCGGCTGACTATTTGTTGTGGACAAGAAGAGGCACGATCAACCTTTGGCTATTTTGCCAACCATTGTGATTGTCCGTAAAGGCTGAGGCTTTGCAACAACACTGTATACATTGTAGGAAATGCACCTAGAACCTTTGAGTGTGACATACTACCAGCCCATGCCTAGTTTATACCGCTGGGAAAAGGTTGGATCAAACCTCTCCAGGAAAGCCTCCTTTACCATCGCTCTCGTCCTGTAGTCAAAGACATCGTCGTTGATTTGGACTTGTCCTACAACCTGAAATGCAAAGTTTGACACTCTCCCGGCAGGATCGGCCGCGTCAAGGTCTCCAATGAGAAACAAATATACTAAGCAAAACGCGGCATTTCGAGACTCAGCCAGCATTGACTCCCTGGGCTCTCTCAAAAGTACCATTGGTTCTGCGGGGTCTCTCCATAGCCCGAGGCGAGTTCGGAACTTCTTCCAGCGCCTCAGTTGGCCAAAGATGTCTTCGAGGATTTTGCCGCCAAGTACGTCGACACCCAAAAAGTCCAAGGTTTCGCAAAGTAGGCGATATACCTCAATATCAGGCGGCATATCCTGGAAGAAATGTCGATATCCATGTTCGACGCCATAGATGATTTGATCCAAATAAGGTATGGGGTCGTGAACGAGATCACGGCCGGAACGCTGCTGGAAATTGCAAAATGCGCCAAAATAAGGTAGCTTCGTGGTATCGATCTGAGATGTGCGCTCGCCAATGCGCACGTCTATAATCGAACATTCTTGAGTGCATTGTAAATCTCAAATTTCGTTGGAATTGTGAGGGGAGCATATTTCCCGATCCTGTTTGGCATGTCCATACCACGAGTGGGGTTTTGCAGATGCATAGGAGGTCTTTCTTTCGATTCGTGTAGATATCCATGGATGTCATGTTCAATGTGAATAATTCAGGATGGACATGCCTTTATACGTATACTACCACAAAAGTCACGAGGAGCGGCGGGCCTCCCGCAGAAGCTTTTAGTACAGCACAATAACTCTTCTAAGTTCTTTGCTAGAACAGACTTCAGACGACGTCAAGCTGATACATCGAAAGGCAGACATCTCCGGCGACCCTGCTCGCAGGATCATGCTTATTACCTTTTCCAATCGTAGCGATACGTCCGCGACTACAACAAGTGGCTTGATAGCTCAAGGTGCAGAGGGTCTTGGTCATAAGCGTTGTCTTATTACTTATTAAACTCTACACACGGAGTCGTTGCGTGCGAATGAAATGGGGCTTCCGGCATCCAATAGCCATTTTGCATCAAACCTCTACCACTCCTTCGGGATGGGCGCAGGCCGCTCATCATCCGGAACCTTCAACCCAAGTCCCTCCAAGACCTTGTCCTGCAGGGGCTTGAGGTACAGAATGATGTGGTTGTATCTCCAACCAATAACCGGAACCATAGCGCCAACCATCGCATCGAGAACAAAGTGATTCGCCGTCGCGACGATCGTCAGGAACATGGCCATGGGCCACAGGGGCGCGATGAGGCGGAGCGGGCGGTGGGGCGAGAAGCGGCAGATGGACCAGGCGAGGAACAGGGCGGTACCGCAGTGCAGACTCGGCATAGCCGCGATCGTGAGCTGGAACTTGTTGTGCGTCCACGCGTTCCCGCCTCCCTTTGCGCTGTGCAGGATGTCGATGAATCCGTACTCGGCCGGCAGCAGTCGCGGCGGCATGCAGCGCCACGATGTGACGATGAAGAAGGCGACGACGTTGTCCATGGCGATCGTTCGGCGGATTCGCTGGAACGTGCTCGGCGGCAGGAAGGAGTAGGTGTAGATGATGAAGCAGATGCCGAGGCTGATGTGTGAGTAGTACACCTTGGCCAGGATGGGCATCAGCCATGGCATGCTGTTGAGGACATATTGCTGTACGCCGAGCTCGATGTCGAAACCGAAGAACCTCTCGAAGTGGAGGATGCTGATGGCATGGTCACGGGCGCGGTTGAAGACGGCTTCGTTGCCGGCGATCATGCGTGCCGAAAACGCACGGAGGAGTTGATAGACCCTGGTGGTGGGAGGAGAGTTAGACCCCTGATCCGCACGGTATCACACCAATAGGAAATAGGACGAGACAAAAAGAATGAAAAGTCCAGGGACGTTTCGCTTACCAGTATGTCAAGTTCCAATACCAGATCTCTGAAAGGAAGGGGAATGTTCGGTAGAACCGAACGAGCAGGTTGCTGTTGACGCGGGATTCCTCCGCCGCCTCCACGCGCATCCCCGGCTTGAGGAGCGGAGAGGTGGGGCGAGACGACGAATCCTCCGACCCACGCTCGCAGGCGTCTACGTCATCGTCATACTCGGGTCTGCGGCGGTTGATGAGGGTGCCTATGGTGAACGCGAAGACAATGACTGGAGAGAACACGTTGGTCAGAGTGCGAACGAGATGATACTGAGCCTTTGCGCCAGTCTTTCAAGACGAATGTGATGTTTGTCTCGGTGGGACTTACATGCCGGCTCGACCACGTTCTTCAAGGCTGGGATCGACGAAGCCATGGTCGTAGTCTAACCCAAGGAAAGAAGAAAATGGAGAGATATGAAAATCAACGGGGAAATCTAGAGCGTCTTGAAGGGGTATCACGGCGTCCGTCTTGACGTGAAGAAGGGAACTGTCGCTGTCTCTCTCGGACGGAGACAGGAAAAGGAGTGAATGATAATCGATTAATACTTGTAAAATGCCAAAAACCTCCCAGAGACTCGTAACCATCCGGGGAGGAAAGAAGAGGGATGACGAGGCTAATTAAGAATCCCAGGCCACACACAGCTGCTGCCTCCGGGCGGAACAAACCCACTCGCGGGCGCGGACGACGCGCCCCCCAGTATCCAGCATAAAAAGCAGCATCGGGGGGGCCAAGCATTGTCAGATCGGCGTCCAGGCGGTCGTTGGGATTCCTATTTTTTCCTCCCCATCAGCCTTGGGACGACACACGTGCGGGTGCAACCACACAGAGCCGTCTGATTCATCTGATAGGGGGGGCCGCCAAGGGGGCTGTAGCAAAGGAGGAGCGGCGGGGACTGGAGACACGACTGACATGCCGGGCGTTGACTGGTCTCGGCACGTTGGCGGTACTGGAGGAAGGAGGGCACGCGACCTAGGGGGATCCCAAGCCGCCGTTTCTGCCCATCGACGCGTGTGTGATGCGTGTGATTGCGTCTGTACCTCGCAGTATCAAACCCAGTTTTCATTCCGCTCCTTGCTGCGCCCAGTCTCCACGTAGGACCACCTGTAATCAGCATGAACTGACGGTGGGAGACACACGCACGTCGGAGAAACACTGAATAAGGGATGTGGGAGCAGCAGTCGCAGCAAAGGGGAACAAAGGGAAAAAAAAAAAATAATCCATTATTTACTGTGGAACCTTTCATCCCCAGTTCCGTTTCGCTCTTCCACATGTCGATTGGACGTTGGCGGAGCCCACTTCCTGAGGTTTTCTCGGCAGCCGGAAGTACCGGATCATTGACAGGGGTGATTTGTCGGGTGCCAAGTCGCGCCCGACAGAAATACAGTAATCCGTTAAATTAGAGTATCAGAAACAACAGAGCACCTCTCGCTCTTGATCCACTCTCTCTGGTGCTGTATCCGTACGGCGGTATGCTATGGGGACCGGGGTGGTGGAACTCATTCATCACCTCGTTAGGTGATTTGTCGGTACGGGCTTGGGCTACGGCTGTCAGTGTTCGATTTGCAGAAACTCAATCGTTGTTTTACAGCGTAATTCTGCCCGAACCATGCGCGTGTCGAGTCATGCCTCTAACGAGCTCTAATGATCCAGGAATAGGAGACTTGCGGGAACCTGCGCTTTCACGTCGGACCACCCAATTACAACATCAGACCAAAGAGGCGTTCGAGCACCGCGCGCAAACTGAAAAAAAGGACAAAACCGTCCGCTGTCAGACCTGGTTCTTTCTCTACAACAGGGAACAAGGCGTCTTCCCCAGTTGGCGCCAGTCTGCGAATACCAATGCCCGAAAAGGCAAACCGTTGTCCTTGCAGAGTATCCGTAGACTGGAGTACAAAACGTCAGGAAAGGTCCGAGAGACGAACAAGGCTCTGGCCAGAGAATAAGCTGCAGGATCGGCAGCTAAGATCAGAGCTTGATACGCCGCCACCCTTGGCACTAGCGAGGCCAGCGCATCACTTTCAAGCAGTTTTTTTTTGAGGACAGGCATCTTGGCTGTGAGCGTCCGTTATGCAATCAGTGAGGCGAGGAGGATTTGCTGATGTGAGAATGCCATGATCATTCCTGATAAGGCAGATTATCGTGTGCAGGGCGGCAACGGCTAGCGCTGAGAACGGCAGTTGGACGCCTCAAAAAGTCGATGGACGGGAAATTCCATGTCACCCACCGCCTTGTGGATGCTCTCATGATGCTGGATCGGGCCATGTCAGGGGCGGCAGCACTAACGGAGGAGCATCTTCTCCCGATGAGGATCGGGTATCGGACTGTTTATTGCTTGTTGCGAGTTTCCCGAAGTCCACTGGGCCGTCGGGGCGACAAGATTAGGGGGGGCTAGATATCGGCGCCCGGAGTTCTAACTCCCCGGCCTCGGCCGAGGCTCCAGGGGGGACGGTAGTCAAGTTGCAACCCGGCGGGACGCAATTCACATCTCTTGAAGCAATTACACCTTGGACGGAGAGGCTTGGCAACGGTCTGTGTTCCCACTTTGAGCAAAGCATGCCATTCCCAATACGCGGTAAAAGGTCCGTCAGGAGGAACCCGCGGTTACGCTAACGACATGCATTCCGTCACCATCGCCGCGGAGGACATTCTAGACCTCCCGGATACGCCGGAACAAAGTTGGGGGAAAAAAACACCATAATCAACATCTAGAGTTCGCCGGCGTCTTCCTCAATCTCCGTACAATCGAATCCCGCGGCGCCGTTCACGTTCTTGCACAGCCATTTATCGAGGACGGCCTCCTGCGACGCCGGGTGGACGCTGAAGTTCTCGACGGTCAGGTTGGTGCACCCGCCGGCGGCGGCGCTGCACCGGAAAACCCCCGAGCTGGGCACGTCGTCGGTGATGGTCCCGCTGAAGTCCTTCCAGACGACGTCGGAGATGTGGAAGGTCGACGAGTCGCACGACTCGCCCGCGTGGCCGGAGAAGGACTCGCACTGCGTGATGAAGAGCGGCTCGCCGCGGGTGCCGTCGAGCTTGATGTCCTCCAGCACGATGTTACGAGCGTAACCGGTTCCGCCGCCGCCGCCGTTGGGCGGATATCCGATCTGGATGCCGGTCCAGGTTTTGAAGTAGCAGCCGCGGAGGGTGTCGTGCAGGGTCACGTTGCGCGCGAGAAAGTTCTCAATGTACTCGAACTGGCCGATGAACTGGCCGATCGAGCCCATGGCGATGCCTGTGCTGCCGAAGAACTCGCTGTCGTAGATGAAGATGTTGCTCGAATTCGCTTTTAGGGCGATCGCGTCGTCGCCGTTCACCACCACCCAGCGGCGGAAAATGATGTTATCCGAGTACATCGTATCCGCGCCGTCGGTGTTGAGCGAGTTGTTCTCCGTCGACGACGTGCTGTTGACGTAGATGTCCTCAAACACAAGGTTCTGCGAGTACATGATGTTCATGGTCCACATCTGACTCTGGACAAAGCGCAGGCCCTTGACGACCGAGTTCGAGAAGCCACGGAAGTTGATGTTCATCGGACGATGGGGCATGTTGGAGCCCCCCGCGTTGAGGTCATACCAGACCTGGCCGTTGCCGTCAAAGGTGCCGACGCCGTGGCCCTCCCAGACCACGCGGTCCCCGCCAAAGTGCCAGACCGTGCTCTGGTTCTGGAAGTCCACGGGCATCGACACCGAGAGCCAGTACGTCGTGTCGTTGCTCCAGAGGAGCCTGCCGCGCTGGTCGATCACGACGTCCTCGAGGTTCTCGGTGACCATGGGCGAGTTGATGTGGTAGATCGGGCCGGGGAGGACGACGATGCTCTTGGACCGGCACTTGTCGTTGAGCGCCTCCAGCAGCGCCGGCGCGTCGTCGCCGCCGTCTGCAGCCGGCTCGAGGTAGCAGAGGCTCCGGCCCTCCTTCTCGGCCCTCTCCGCCCAATCGCTGGCGCTGGGCACGTCTGGGTCGGCCTCGGCCAGCTGGGCGGTGGCTGAGGAGAACCGTGGGACATCGCGTCCCAGGACGAGGCCGGCCGCCAACGAGGCAACGAGCGCTAAGCCACGCATGATGGGTGGTGTGGTCTGGGGCGGTCGAGGCCCCAATTAGAGATGTCAGGTTTAGGGTATGTGAGGGAGGCTTTGCCACGCCGCGAACAGACGTTTCTTGTTTCTAATAGGTCAAAGGTAGAGGAGGGAACATGAGACGGTTCAAGAGAACGGGAGTGGCTTCGACATCTGATCGCAAAGCCTTCTTTCGCGCATTACTTCGCTCGGATTAATGAAGGCCTCAAGCTCATCGAGAAAGCTCGTCTTCGTGAAACCTGGGGATGGATCATATGATGAGGATCAGGGGGTTGCGGCAGGATGTCGGCGAATGACATAGGCCAAGTTTAGCGGGGTAAGACGTTGGGTTCGTCCCCCCTAGCGTCCGTTCCCCGCATTCATTACGTCTATGTTCCGCATGACGCCCCGGTCTCCCGGTGCTCTTGTTCGGCACTTCACGATTAGTGTGATGGAAGCCGCATGGTGTTGGTCTGGAAATGTGTTTCCTGTTGTTGGCGAGACGCGATGATAGCATCAAGCATTGCATAGTTGCAGTGAGGGGATCTCATCAGCTCATGAGGTGTGCTAGTGGTTGCTGCAGCAGGTCACGAGTATAATCAGATTTGCAGAAACGTTACATGCAAGAGGTATCCTTTCAAGACAAGATGGGCAAGAAAGACTGGTGTTCTAGCTGTGCCGCTCACCGGGCGTTGGCTTCTGTCTCACTCCAACAAATCGACGCGAGCCGGCCGGTGTGGGTCGCGGGGTCCGGGCCGATGGCCCTACACTGTAGTGAATGAGACGGAACCAGGTATGAAAGGACGCCGGCTACAGGGAGTTCAACATCGTCGAGACTTTTTCAAATCTTGGCTGTTTACAGGTTGTTTACGGGGCAATTCAAAGTTGTTGATTTTGCGACTCAGATCTACATTTCCTGGCGCGCTCCGAACGTTGTCCAGCTCACTGCTCCCGCTTCTCACCGCCCCTCTTCCACCCAGTGGTGGATAGATCAAAGGTTTGCCTCATCGCTTTCTCCACGTCAAAGCAGCGCGATCGCCTGGAAGCTTTACCCCGATTTCCGAAGAACTGCCAAAGTACAACAGTGAAAAGCGTCAGCCCCAGTGTGACCACGAAGTAAATCCACAGGTGAGGCGAGACTGTTCTAGTTGAGCCTTCCGGTATCCATTGGAAGAAGGTCATCGAGAAAAGGGACTACATTATTGCAACCGTCAGAATTTCTGGCATGCTCCAAAATACCAAGCCTGAGACCACCTACCGCTACGAAGGTGGCAGGCAGAAAGATCATTGTCAGAAGAGCGATTGACTTCATCTGACTGCTGTCGTTTTTCGTTGCGATCGCGATGTTCATGTTGGCCTTCGTATGCGCCTGAGACAAAGTCAGCGACTTTTGACTATCATGATAACAGTTGAAAGTCAAACCAATGAGTTGGCTAATGTAATGCCTTCCATGATCATAGAACATCTGCTAATCTTCTCGTCGTAGTCAGACATGATTTCGATGAGCCTGTCCTTGATTCTCATGCCGGAACTTTGGGCATCTGAATGGCATGCATTGGCATTACCACTGTCCCACTCGGCCGATAGTTCATCAATATGGTCAATCATTTTCTGAAGCTGCCTCTTCCAGTTCTCCAATCCGATTTTGAGGTAATGATTGTTGAGCCATGGGTGTATGGGGCTCTCTGACGAATCCTGCTTGGCCAAAACGGCTTCATAGTCCTCATTTCTGAAGTTGAGACTCGATGCAATATTAAGCAGCTTGAAAAAGCTAGCGTCAACAAGTGCAAACTGCCGTTCTCGCTCAAGCTCTGCTAGAATTCCGAAGAGAAGTAATGGGTGGCATGAGGTTTCCTCTGCATTCGACAGCCGAGCTTGAATCCTGTCCATGAGATCCTCGCTGCAGCCAAAGAAGATCGCCGCAGTGACCCTTGACTTGGGGATATACGTGGCTGAAAGTGCCAGATCACCAGGCCAACTATGCGAGGTCCGACAATTATATACTATCAAGTTCCATTATTAATGTCGGACGACGCCGATGTTGTGATTAACGAATGACGACTCACCAATTCCTTGATCTCCTAGCCTTTTCAATGGAAGACGTGATCTAGAGAACACTGCCTGTCCTCGGTTGATAATACGGGCGAGAGACCCATGAATGGAGAGCTTGGCCAAGATCCTAGCCAATATATCTTCGGAGAAGGGCAGGTAAGACAGGAGTGATGGATTGTGGTAGCGATGGTTGTCGATTTCTCGTTTAGAAAGTCTTTTGAGGGGTTAGTCATCTATTGGAAGAAGCAGCGATTGAGATTCTGTTACGAACATGACTGTCATTTCTGTATGTTGATCATCTGATGGCTATCTCGAAACAGGTGTCAGAGATAGGCTTTTGGCAGCTAACAACAAGACGGATGAGACTGTATGCAGCACCTTTTCAAGCCATGTGTCCCAATCTGCTTCGCTCAAAATCTCACTTGTGACCTGAATATTACATTGCGTTATTAGACAATTCGACATTACGCGTGGATGCCTGCATACCAATTCTTCGTTCTGGATGCGAATTACTCTGCTGGATCTGGAGCCGAATTGAAACGTCCGGCGGTCCTCCGAGTTTATCTCACGATCTCTTCGAACCCATTCCATACTGAGTATCTTCGCACCTGTCTTGATAAGTTTCAGACGATTCGCGATCAGGCAGCGAGGTGCTTGAACGTGGCCACCCAAGTTGCCAAAAGCCCTTATCAACCTAAAGCTTTAAATAATCCGGATCTCGCTGGAAGGCGCCCCGACTAAAGTGTACGGCAGGCTTTTCCATATTCCTGGCGCATGCGGGTCCGCAATCGTTGAAAAGACTCACAATTTGCCCAATTTCCAATTCACCTGCGTGTCTTAACATCTGCATTGCATATGCAGACAAGGACAGCCAATAGCCTTTGAAATGCATGTCTGCAAGGCCTTTGCTATGTCATTCGAGCCTTCTAGACTACGTGGACCAGTGTCCCGCGTCTGCGGAGAAGCAGCCCGCAGCCTGGGCAAACACCAGATTGGTGGGAAACCGAAGACGCCTTACCGAGACGCTCCTGCAGTCAAGCCCATTCAAACGAGATTGCCATTTTCAACGGTACCCGACGTACATCTATCTCTTCTGAGACAGTTCACTGTCGTCCCATGATCTCCAATCGCTGCCCAACCACGTATTCCTTGGGTTCAGCCTAACTTCAACTCTTTTAGTGATTTTTAAACCTTGAAATATACTCTCGTCCCCACGTTTTCGGATACTATCGCCGCTGTAGCCTAGATAAGTCTTCGTCTTCTTTCTGGATTGTCCTGTACTTGTTCGTAAACACTTACCTTAGTCAAGATGACAGTTGAGCAATACGTCGACATCACGTACACCAATAGCAAGCTGCTTCGCGAGGAGCTGACAGCGCTTTTCCCAAGCGAAGAATTCGATATGGAGGTAAACTCAAGACCCCTCTGCGCTCCTTCAATACAAAGCAACCAAGTTTACGGTTTTTAACGTTTTTAGATATCACTTGGCCATTTCAAGCTCACACTTCCAAGAAAACTCACTGACGTTTGTTTCCGAGAGATGCTGGTGTAAGCATGCGCATCTAACTAATTTGTCTGCTTTGTAGGCCGAGATCAGTTCCATCAAGGAGAGCATACAGTCTCATTATAGACGGCAGGATCAGCAGCAATGAGGGGATAAAAATGAGCAAAGCGAGCGAAGGGCTACGTGAACGAACATACCAAAGTGTAGCGATCGCCGATTTAGACTCAAGTTGTGGTTATCGATGTTGAGGAAGTTTCGAGCCCACCCAGTAGGGGTTTTCACAGTAGGGGAAGTAGCTATCGATAAAAGTCATTATGTAAAAGAACTACGAGAAACTGGCGTGAGAACATAATTTATTGCATCGAGATGTAGAGATTGTTGTGTTAGCAAGCGAGCAAGTGGTTCTCAGAATTCTGTAGCCTCCAGGAGTGGCTGCAGCTCAAAGAAAGTACCCAAAAGCTGTCTCATTCCGCAGCGAGCCTGATGGATGTAATTATCTTCATATTAGAATTTAACAACGTAAAGAGCCAGAGCTATGTTGATTAGGATTATTATAGCCTGATGTGACGCGTTGGGCCGCCTCTCAATCCCTGTGTAGACCACCATCTTCTGCTGACTGCAATGCTGCGTTGTTGCCTGTCACCACCATTCCGGTGGAGATTTCTGAATCCCTAGCCCTTGTTCTTTGTCGCGTCTTTAATCTCTGGGTCAGCCAATCCAAATTAACCTAAGGGGGAGTCCATGCTCACACTGCAATACGCAACACGCGATGAATCATCACAGCATTTGTCGAGCATTTTTTGGAGATTGGCAGCTAAGGCTTCGCAGCTATCCCTCTTGTCTGCTTCTGGCAGTAGCAGATTGTTTTCAATGCAATCGAGGAACTCATCATGATAAGGTGTACAATTTGGATGTTGATGCAAATCCTCAATCCACTGTGTTTACCTCTCATATTTAGTCTCCGCGATTTGACTAGGGCATGGGGCATGAGGAAGACCAGATTATCACTCACCTTTGTGACGGAACATTTGAGCATTGCTACTGTCCTGTTCTGGGAGTCGGTAGTGGTTGTGAAGAAAGTGTCCTCTCGCACTTCCTGATAGCGTGTGCGTTTGCACTCTTTACCTCGTCGCTTTGAGAACTCTACGTTTGCGTTATGTTGTCCTTCCAAAGCCCACGTGATGAATTCCAAGTAGATGCAGCCTAGGGACCAGACGTCAGAACGCCAAGATATCCTTTGGTGTGGTATGTCGGTCTCAGGCGCTCGATAGGTAAATCCAAATTGGTGGTCTGTCTGAGGTATTGGCGAGCGCGAGTCGGCGCTGTTGAATGTGGTCAGCCCGAAATCTGCAATCTGAAATACATAATCGGTAGTGTCGGTCCTTTCTTGGCCTTTGAAACACAAAATGTTTTCTGGCTTCAGGTCACCATGCCGTCCATAAGGCTTGGTTCTGGATGATGAGAGCCGCAGTGCCGTGTTCGTATGCTTCGGCTTGAAGACATGAATGTCTTTTAAACCAATGGCGAGGCCAAGACATTGTTTTGCCATCCAACGGCACAGAGCAGGCGAAAGTTTGGGAACAGAGAACCGCCTCCAAAGGTCTCTCAAATTTCCATCAGCCAAAGGAAAGATGAGGTAGTAAGTGTCTCCGTGCTTATAAGTCGCTAACAACCGTACGAGATGTTGGTGAGGGTCGATGCTGAATCTTCTGAGAGTCTTGACCTCGTTCTGAAAGACCTCTTCTTTTTGTCGGTAAAGCTTTTTGATCGCAAAAAACTTGCCTGTATCCTATTCCCAAGCCATAAGTTAGAGAATGTTTATTTACATCGAGGTGTTAGACAACTTACATCTTTGCCTTCAAAGTTGCAGTGCTTGGGGTGGATCTTGACCTTGAAAACCAGGCCGTAGGCACCACCATCGTCGTTGGTTAACGAACTCTCTTCTGACGATTCGAATGGAAGAATTGCGTTTCTGTTTAGTTCGCAATGGAAAACTTTGGTTTTGATACCTTCGTGCGGCTTCTCAAAAAAAGGCGACAGCACCCGCCATTGAGTCTGGCCGAAGGCGTCAATGTCCGAGTCTCGCCAGTCTGAGAATACTTCTTGGATAGATCCCTTCCCACAAAACACTTCAGCCCTTGCTTGACCTGTAGTCGATTCAAGTCGGAAAGGAAGTTGGTCGTCTGTTATTCCTGCAGTCAAGAACTTGATGATAGTTTCGGGCTTCTCCAATAGCAGTAGCAAAGAGAAGATCTTTGAACCTCGCGTATTATCAACAATGACACAACCATGTTTTGCCTGGCTTTCGGTATGGCTGTAAGTGCGTAGATGATCCGCGGATGACTCTTTGCGGTTATCGGACCACAGCTCACTAATGAAGGACAATCCTTTATGATTATCGGAGCATAGCTCTTTGATGAAGAGGTTGAGCTTAGCCTGTCCTTTGGCCGTCTCAAGAAGACTGGCGTATGCATCGATAGGCAAGAAAGATGTGTGGTCATCAGTGTGACACAGCTTGCCTCTGAGTTCACGGGATAACCATTGAGCTGGGGTTCCATCGCCCTAGGGTGGGGTCTCAGAGAAATCCAATCGGGAGCTGTTTCTTGCCGAACTTACGGATGGTCTCGCACAACATTGCCCCATTGCAGGTTACCTCCTCCACCCACCTACGATAAGCAGATCAAACGCTCTGCTAGTGGCACTATTACTTGAGGATTGAATATTTCGAAAGTCAAAATAGATGAACAACATAACTCTGAACGTGCCAGTGCCCTCAAGCACTATCACGGTCGTCGAGAACTGAAAGTGGCGAGCGTCATCAGAGCTAGGGCTGCCTAGGAAACGATGAAGTGCATGATAAAGTATAAATATGTGTCGGCCCACAAGAGCCCATGGAATTTATGAGGGCTACACAGTCTATCTACATGTCTTTCGTGACGGAACTAGTCTGCGCAAACGAGCACAGCGACTGGGCGTGAAGAGTGCGCTCTGAATCACTCAATTCTTGACCAGAGAGCCTCAAACACTCGAATAGTAGATTGTCGGTTCGGAAATCAAAATCTCGCAGTGTTCGGGCGACCAAAATATTCCTCCCTCAATTGTCAGCCTCGATCCCAAAGGGAACTGCTGCGTGCCAACGCACATACCAACTTTGGAGCCACTTCAACATGTGGATGGCTTTCCATACGAAAGCAATTGAGAACCCCCCATCATGAAGCCTCAGGAGTGGAGACACAAAAGGGAAGACACGAAAGGGAAGAAAACAGGATCCAGTTGGATTCGGCGGCTGGATTTTAGTCAGCTGCATCATGTTTGATGATGTTGACTAGGCCCGTGGTCAGTACTGGAGGTGAATTCGCACTGTACTGACTGAACTGGCCATTGAGAAGACTGAGCGAGAGACAAAAAGACTCGTGTGAAATTTTCACATTTCCGCAGCCCACCCATCTTGCAATCAATTGTCTGGGACGTTGCGACATCTTGTGAATGAGAAGAATCTCCCGACCGCATGTGGCTGCGAAGTTGGGCCCGATGGGGTTTAAAATGTCTTCCTGGCGACTCTCCATGTGCTGCCGCCATAACAGTCCAAGGCTGGTGGCCTAAATCACCAGACGAAACACCATGGATTTACACTACCCGGAGAGACTCGGAGAGAACAACAGACGATCAGTGCCGGGTCTAAGAATATGAGTATCGGTTCAAGCGCATGCGGTCACACGAATAGGAAGAAAGCTATAACGAAGGCGCAATATCATATAATAGCACCTAGTTGCTGTCCAGACAGGAAAATGAAGGTTGCGAAATATTTGTGTAGGCTATCAACCCCAGATCGATAGTATTGGAGAATAACTCATGCTACTCCATCCAGGGTCTTTCTCGGGCGACTAATGACTGTTTTCATCTTGGGAAAGCATGCGACTAACATTGGAAAAGGCCCAGTTCCGTACGTCGTAATGCCCCTATCCATACATACACGCCAGATGGCAGGGACATAGGTTCTTTTGCTGGGACATAATCTTGGATCCCTCATGCGCGTGTGTGATCACAGGCGCCTCCTTCAGACATACAGGGTATAGCCAACCAAAAGGGAGAAGTTTGAGACAACCGAGTCTGCCTTGCGCCACCCACAGAGGCCACCTTACGTCGCCGTGTTTTGGGCACCCACCGCTCGAAACATTTGTTGGTTTGGGGAAATACGTGAATTCACTGGCCTTCGACTATACATGTATAATGTATCATGTGCGCAGCCGAAAATATGTTTCGCCCACTGCCTGTTCTTATGGTGATCATGAAGGATGATCTTGAGGGACGATTGTGGAGGGTCTTCTATCCTAACATCCTGACTCACAGTTGCAGCTTCGGCTATGGGAGCCACCGAGCCGGGCGTCCAAGTCGGATCACCCGATCCACTTGGTAGCACACTCATGATGGCGCGGTATGCAAGATGGAAGCGAGGGATTAGCCCCACGAATCAATTTCCAATCACGAGCATAGCCTGCATGCCTACCTCCCTTGCGAGCACGGAATGCCAGACGTGAGGGTGTGAAACTGCGTAATTTATCGGATGCTGCGATTGCCTCGCCATCGAATAGCCCTCGGTGGCCAAGAGGTGGCTGCTATTTGTAGGCTGAATGATGCGCCCATTCGATAGCACTCCTCCGTGATGGCAAGGTCTCAGCGCGTTCATCAGTACATGTGTTCCAAGGAAACGCTAACCCGTCTCCTTGAGCACCGAGACATGTCCCCTTTAGTTCCCCCCTATCACTCACCAATAAGAATGTGTGAACTCGGCTACGATACTTCAACGGCTGCATTCGTCTGCAAAACTTCAGTGAGGCAAAGGTATATGTGGGAAAGCTGAAAGAAACATGTCTTGGGATCCAAGGCCTTACGTAGTTAGAAGCGCACAGGGACACGGCCAGCCGCCGATGTTGGCCGCATCGAGAGCCTGCCGGTGGCCGATTGCATTCTAGGACTTCTCGAGTCCGAGCAATAACCAAGCACTGCGCGAAACACAGGCACGGATATGTCTAATCATGGGGCTGGTGTAAGCCAAATCCAATACATAGCTTTGTCAGGGTTGTCCAGCGTTGGCCACAATATAAGTCGACGGTGTCGGCTACCCATAGGCATTCTGGCGCATAGCATACATCTTTATCCACGTCCGTGTCCTTGCAAGTATGACAAAGTGTCCAAGCAGGTGAACTCGAGCTGCTTGACATTCTATTTCATTCTTTCCATATCATGCATGTCCAACGCGAGGCCAAGTCTTCGGTGCCCAGGAGTTCAGAACCAAGCGTGGCGTCAAATGGTTCACAAGGAAAACAAGTGGTCCACTCTCGGAACATCACAAATCCAGGGCAACTGGTCAACGACCTACGGGTTCATTGTGGAGCTGGAAACTTTACAATAGAGGTAAAGTGTCCCACTGTCTAATTTGGCTGCCTGTACACTGCTAATGTCCATGCTACAGCTCCACCACAACATCTTCAGTATTACGAGTCCTGTGCCAATTCCCGACTCTATAATTAGTAACAATTTACGAACATCACGGGAAACAAGAGTCTAGCCTTGCTGTTGAACGGTAGAAAATTACAGTGACGACCGAAACTATACTGCCAGGTTGACGACGTTGTCGCACTTCTGGGCACGGCTGGAAGAGACAGTGCGCGTAGTGTCGAGACTGAGGGTGAACAGACGGGAGATAAGCGTCAAACTTGCGTTATTCAATGGAACTGCCGCGTACAACATTGCTTCGTTCGCACCAGTTAATGGTTCGCGCGCTTGTTTCCAACGAATTGTCTTGTATATTTTGCTAGAAGCCAACGCCTGGTGTACCAAGAAATTGTCGGGATGCGTAGTCTGTACGGTCAAGATTGTTGATCCCAAAACTCGATACTACATGCCAAAGCTTGCCAGAACATATTCTCGATAAGTAGCCATGCCAGCAACCGTGGCAGCAGGACCAACGATGAAGGTCCCCATGCAGATTGCAACCGCACACACAAGGGACTGTAACGTCGTGACGTATCCACACATGCGCAGGCTTCCAGGTGCAGCTCCAAGTGACAGAAACAGTGAGGAGAGGGTGAAGAAGAGACCCTCGAACTTTGAAAACCCCAACGTTGCGAGAGTCAAATTATTTCCACCGAACGCCAGGCTAAGCCATATGCCGTGGCGCAACACACTGATGAAGTGACTGGCTGCACATATGACGAACGCGGAATAATGGACGAGCCGGATGTACGGTAGATCTGCCTTAGTAAACATGTTGAGGGTTCGTTGTCTTTCGGCCTGAAGCTTCGTCTTTTCGTCATCCAACTCGCGTGATCCTGAAGGATTCCCAAGTGCCGAAAGACTCCTCGCCAGCATGAAGCAGACGATGGGGGCATTCCTCCAGATCGTAATAGAGTTTGAGTCCAGCCTAGCTATGGCAATGGCAGCCGGGAGCGCATAGCCGACTAAGACAATTGGCAGGACCATCTTTGCCGCCTCGACCGGCACGTGTCTTCCGACAATAAGACCACACGACCAGTGGGCGAACAGTGCGGTCAATGGTCCTATTGCACCGGGACCAAGGAAGTTGTTGACAAGAGAGAAGGTGACGATCCTTTGTTACTAGTCAGCATTTTCCCCAGTGAAACTACTTCGAAGGAAAGAGGCTTACTGGACCCAAGAGGTCAACTTGTTGCCAACTCGGTTGGACTCAACTAGCGCCATTGCCAAGAGGGATGCTGTGTTGACTAGAAACGTCACGGCCGGTAAGACTGATGCACTCGAGACATCCGTCGAGCATAAAATGTCAATAGCCAACTCAACACTCTTGGGTAAGCGCACCAGACCAGTAGCCAAGCCGCAAAGAAGCATGGTGACCGCGATAGATGGCAGCTTGTTAATACTGCTTAGATTCTTTACTGGCTTTGCGGGCAGCTCGTCTTCGAATGGGACAGCCCGCGGACGACGCGGAATCTCAAGCCTATGCAAGCTTGTCGCCGGAGAGCAAAACTCCACACCTCTGTAAAGGACTCCGAAAGACCCGAGAGCTGGCATGAAGTATCGCGCAATAAGCTTCCCCATTGTTGATCGCTGCGTGAAGGCGTTCTGGAGCCAATATCCTTGCTGGACAACATCTTGGGCGCGTGCCTGTTTATAGAAGATATGATTAGCATTGACAAATGGAAGGGCCAGTCTACGATGCGCAAGTCACTTACAAATCTGATGGCATGTACCTCACCCAGTACATCCTCGACCTGCTTCGCACTGAGACCGCTGGGGTTCGAATCCATCTGTCGGAGCAGAGCGTTGACTAAAATTGCCCCTGACTCAATGGCGCCATTTCCACCCTGGCCTGTTAAAGGATCAACCTGCCGGAGGTATCGTCATCAATACATTTTCTCAGATCTTTCAACGCAAAACGGCAGTCGTGGGAAACTCTGCGTTGAGATGGCTTACTTTATGCGCAGAGTCTCCGATTGTAACAAGTCTCTTGTAGTGCCACTTTTCAAACACATAAGTCTGAAGCGGTGCCAAAGTTGTGACGATACGCTTATCATATAGATTTCCAAAAGTCATGTTTTCCAGGATGCGGTCATTCAAGTGCTGTTTCACGATCTTTGCCTCATCGTCTTTGGTGTACCTGGGCATACAAATCAGTTGCTAAACCAATATACATCGAGTGACTTTGTGTTTAACTCACCTGGGGATATTCTCTCCATACAGCGTCTCCTTCAACTCCAGGAACAGGAACCAGTAGACCCTATTGCCTGGAGCTGCCATAACATAGTAGCTGTGACCCTCGGAAAGGGTGTTGTGCTGGCTGGCTCCAGGATAAGCCTCTGGGCGGTGGGAGATTCCAAAGATACAAAGGGTCGAAGCAGGAACCTTGCTGTATTCGTCATGGGGGAAGTAGCCAAGAGGAGCATTGCGCCACATTTCCTTTCTCACGGTACTATGAATGCCATCGGCTCCCACGACGATGTCACCACTGTAGACCTGGCCGTCCTTTGTTCTCACCTGGGCAGAGGATTCCATGATCTCGACGGAAATGGCTCGCTTAGAGGTGAGAACTCTCTCCTTGTATTTCAGGTTGGAGTACAGAACTTGGATGAGCATCTGCCTGTCGACAAATATCATCGGGTACCCGAGCCTGCCTCCAGATCAGCATCAAATGTACGAGTGGTAAGAACAAAGGCTCAACTTACATCTTCTCCCACATGTCCATGAGATCGTACTGATAACCGTACGCCTTTCCGGACGGCTCTCGCAGGTAAGCATGCTGATAGATCTGATCCTCGGCTTTCGCTCGATAGGCATCATAACAGCCAAGCTGATCTAAGATACGGAGGCCGTTTGGCAGTAAACCAATGCTGGCGCCGACTTGAGGGGCGATCTCGGGGTAAGCCTCCAACACTATGTAGTCGATGTTGAACTTCTCAAGCATGTTGGCCAGCGCGAGGCCAGCCACACTGCCACCAACAATGACAATTTGGAAAGGCATCGTAACGCGTTTTGCGATTTTCTCAATGAAAGTGGGATGATACAACGGCGAAAGGGGGGTATGTTTGGTGGTGTATAGATGCGCATCAACTGAGATTGGCAGTTCAAAGAGTCGAGGGATGAAAATTTTACCTAGGGGTATTATTATGGCTTTCGAAGACCAACGGCTGGTGAAGACAGAATTGCGATTGCGGTATCGGATTGCTTTCATTCTCCGTGCCAAGGTTCAGACTCTGCCGGCCTCGAAGAACCTCCATAACGATTGCGAATCGACCACCGCTTTTCCCCTCCCACCGGGTATCATTGGGGAGGCACCAGGGGCCTTTGGCATCGGCCTTGATCCCACCCTAGGCAAAACACGCCTATTGTATCCGGAGTTGTGGAAAGAACCAAATAATACTTGTTGATCCTAGGAACGCTCCACCCTTTATCCTAGTGATGGATGAGCCCGGCAATTCCAACAGAACCACTTCTCCACCCCCACCTCCACCCCCACGCTCCCCGACGAGAGCCCATCGAGAGTCGACTTGGCTTTGTGACCAGCTAAGATCATGACACGATTGGCACTTGCCTTGTTGGGATCTTCGAACAGCCAGCGTCGGTGTTTTGTATCCCTTACAGCTGTAGTAGGCAGTACATGTGACTATTTGAGCAGATTAGATGGATGTCTCCTCCCAGAGGCGATGCGACACGCTCGACGGGAGGAAACCTCATTTACGTGAAGGACGAAGTATTGCAAGGTACGATGAATGCTAGCCAGATCAAATGTCGCCATTTTCTGCGCAGAAAGCCTCTTCCTACGTTCATAATTGGTCGTTTAAGCAGGTCTAAACTTAATCACAGCTGTGAGACTCCTTCCTCAAACCAAACCCCACTAGCGAGCATTTTCCAAATCCTCAACACATACCCCGGACTACTCCTTCTCTTCCTCTTCCTAGATATTACAGATTTGCAAGTTATGACCCACTGTCGATTTCTGTTTCCACCGCCTTGCCACTCTTGACAGCCAAAAAAGGGTTTTCGAAACTCTCAGTGAAATATATCTTAGCATGATGCATCCATACCCACTTGCCAAGGAGCATGGGCTGTCTTTCGTGCCCAAGAATTTCGTGTATGTCGCGATGAACTTGATGCCTGTTAACGAAAACGTTGCGTTAAAGCATTGATATACACTCATATCTAGGCTGCAGCTGTTAGAATTGACGTCGGATGCAATCAACTTACCTCTGAAGCTGATGAACTCGAACAGCGAGCGGAATCCTGGCTTTGACCCAAGTCTCAAGCACTTCCGAAAAGGTATGGCGTCTTCAAGGACCATGGACGCTCCGTTTCCGGATGGGCGGATGAAGCTGTGCGAAGCTGAAAGTACGATGTGACCGCCATCTGAGTGCCACCTCGGTCGAGGGTTGCAGCAGCACAGCTTCCATCGTATCACAGTGCTCGGCGGCGTGCTATGAATTCCTCCCATGGGAATTGGATTACAGCCCTACTTTTCGGGTATGACATCCGTTGTTTGCTCAGTGGTGACAGTCGATGATCAGAACTCCACCGCGGTGCCATCGTCCTACGACTTCCGTGTTGGTTCGAGATACAAGGTGGCGAGCAACACATACCTTGTGCGTGATACCCAGAACGATGCGAGTCTTTGAAAGGAGAAACACGATGCACATGTTGGGACTAGGTGTCTGCCAGTCTGGGCCTTGATGATAGGACCTTTGTAGACAACGTACGTGGTATACATGCGCAACTGCGGTCTTTCGAGCTCGGTGATTGCATTCTGTAGGGTAGGAGCATCATCACGGCTCTTCAACACCATTCTATTCGCGAGCCACCCATTACAGCTTCATGTTGAAACCAAATTAAGATATGCCGGTATTGCTTTTACGGACTTGGGACACAACCCAGGGCCGTAGTTGATCTACGCGTCGACTGACTGCCAAGGACGGCATTTTGACCCCTGTCGACACATGGGGCTTCGTAAATCGGTGAGTGACTACCGAGGGACGGAGTGATTCTGCTCCTAGGTAAGTTGGATTAGGAATAGTTCCCGCAATTAGTGGACATGTTGCCGCTACATTCGCCAGCTTGTTCATGTCATGAGTCGCAGCGGAGCTCCGCCGCATTTGCCACCCGGTGGGAGGCGCTGGTGTCGCAGGCTTCTTCGCATTACTACCTTAGCCCAGGACTAACTCCACCAGCATCAACGATTTTCCCAGACCTCCAACACCCCAGAACTTTTCGTCTTCTGCGGTGTGTTGAATTCTTATGCTTCTCATTTGGACCGCATACATCCTGCCGACAATGCCGAATCTTACAGGAACATAGATCTGATTCAGCTAACACTGTATTCTTCATCGACTGCTTGCAATCTAATCTCTCGGCACACACAGGTGGACATTCGGTCACAACCCCGCCACGAGACCTCTAGTTGTATCAAGAGCTCCCAGGAAAGCCTTGACCCGCTACAGAAACCCCTCAAGACGCCAATGGTGGCCAACCTAACCCTTATGTACATGAGTTCATTATGTAGAACTCGCCATTTCATACGTATAATCTTCGATATATCCTATGTCGAGGAACGGAGATCTCCTATCCCATGGGAAGTCCTAAGCCACTCTCTCCCGGCCGTGATCTTGCAGGATCGTGACAATACATCAGTCGCGCGTGACATGTCGCTGGTCCCACTGAACCGAATTGGTGCTGGTTCGAGGACAACTCAGGCTTCGAGGCGCAGTGAGTCTCCGTACGTTGAAGCTCCTCCGAGGGGATATTTGCACATTCAGATGAACCTCCTGAAGACCCGATTCTAGGTCAGGATATCGGACCTTCTCGTCAGCAATCGTTGAGTCATCGTCATCCGTATGGCTGAGTGATCCAGTCGACAGATTTGGTCGCGAGAATCTGTTGAAAGCGATGAAGGTGTCTCTGTCGCCTTCTACTGCGTTTGAGGGTGGCGGGACGCGGAGGGAGCGGCGACGAAGTTGGACAGCATCCTCTTGGATCGGCTTGACGCCCATATAGCTGTAGATGGTGCTGAGGATAGGGATGGAAAGCCCGTGGACAACAATAGAGAAGAGCGCAAGCCAGTAGACGACTGGACCCATGGCGCGGAGCAAATCGGCAACCTCGCTATCGCCGATGGCCTCTACTTCCGCCAGCGTTGGGAAAAGATGGCGGGCGTGCTCAACGTAAAACGCGGCACCCACACCAATAGGACCGAAATAGCCCATAAAGAAAGCTTCTTTCCAGTCTTTGATCGTGTTGGGCATTAGCTTGTAAGTCATCAATATCGCGGGGATCCGACGGAACAGCAAGACAAGTGCGCCAAGGCCGAACAGCCGACCGACGCTGATCCCGGTAATGTCGGAGTTGAATTCTCTCCATGGGATGATGGTACCAAGGTACATAAAGCCGCCGAAGTTTAGTAAAACATCGATACTGGCGTTCACTTCATCGTGTCTCTTTTGTGCTTCGGCTAGGAATTTCCCATCCCAGTTCAGTGCGCTGCCAGCGACGAAGCAAGAAAGAAGATCGTCGGTACCGATAGCTCCGGAAGTTCCCATCATGAACAGCTATGGCATTGGTCAGATCTGCTCGCAAAGGTTTCTGGGATGTTACGCACGCCAATGGCAGTTGGAACCAGTACATAGCTCTCAGAATCGGCCCATTTTCTTTATGTCCCGTCAGTGTCGAACTTTCAAAATCTTCAAACACGCGTACTGAGCGCACCTTTTCACAGAGAACTTCAGAGCATATCTGATCATGGTGCCAAAAATGACACCATATGCGATACTCATCAGAACGACGTAAAGCCATGTGTCCAGAAACCAATCCTGAAGCGCGATTCCAACTCCGCCGCCCTGACGAGCAACATCTCCGGATCTTGGTAGTAGAGCACGTGATACAGTGTGCAGGGTAGAGTTACCGGTATGCAGGGCTTCTTTTCCGTCCGCATGTCGCATGAGGTACACTGAGGATATCGGTTAGCCAAGAACTAGAGACAATAAAAGACTTGAACTTGCCACTAAGCATGAGAAACGGAAAGCCAAAGCCGTCGTTAGCTCCAGCCTCCGATGATATGATCTCTCGAAGTGAGCGTCTGACGAATTTATCGGAAAACGGGCCCTTCGCAACAGCTTGTGATAGAACCGGATCTGTTGATGTGACACAAGACCCAATAACCATCGCTCCCAGGAGTGTCACTTTTGGGATAGTTGCAAATATGCAAATGGTGGTAGCAAGCCACATGATAGTCATGACGGGGAGCATAAGAACAAGCATATCCTTCCATTTGGTCTTTTGGTATTTTGCGGGGAGTTGGTATCCAGCCATAACGAGTTGGATGCCGATCATCACTCTCATGAGGCCCTATTGTGAGAAATGGTCAGTTTCTTTGCCAATGAGCACGTGGCGCCGTGATTGCCAGAGCAGTGTTGGTCAAGGTTGTACGAACCACAGTGATGTCGCTTGTCTGACCTGGGACGGCCGACCCCCATCTTTCGCTGTCGAGGAACTTGGCCGCAAGAGGACCAAGGCACACGCCTAGTACCACGGCCGGTACTACAAGATTGGGGATACAATGTTAGTGTATCCAGATTATGAGACCTATGTGCTGGAACATGCCATGCAGGACTGATCCGGTAGTAAGGGAATGAGAGGGCAAAGAACTTACAGGCCTCGCCGAGGTACCATGCATTCTTAATCTTGACAGAGACTACACCGTAAAGAATGATGAAGCCTCCTGTAAATGGGATACGATGGTTAGTCATAGCCAGACAGCCCAAGGTTTGGGGTGCCCACCGAAGACGGCAAGCACAACATTCAGTTCGCTGGGATCGAGGGTAGGCATCTTGGCTCTGTTGATTGTGGTCTCATTTTGAGGTTGGAGATCTCCTTGTGCATAGAGCAGGTGGTATGTGTGACACAAGGGAGGCTGCCTTGGCCGGCAAGGGCTCTGGATGTCAGGTGAAGATCTCTTCAACTATTGCTCATACACCGGTTGCATGGAATGTCTTGGGGGAAAGGAAGACAAGAGATATCAAACAACCCCCCGAAAGAAGAAAAAGGATTATTAAAAGGAGTTCTAGAGAAGAGAAGGAAAATCGCGCAAAGAATGAAGTCAGATAGAAGAAATTTGAAATGACGAAGTGCAGAGATGTCCTCTGGTCTCTTGTGGTATGACGGTCACCCGTTAGCCCAGCGCTGCTGATGGATAATAGTCTGGTGAGCGGCGGGAAAAGGCAAGTGATTTTCCTCCGCGCCGAGAGTCGGTCTATTTAATAGTGGTATGTTTTCCAGGGACACATTTGGCCACGGACTGAAGGGCGCGGCTTGGCCGCAGATCGCAGTGGTCGGTGAACCTTTAGAACTGGGGAGAAGACCAAGATGCATTTCATTCACGGTCAAGTTGTTCCGCGCAGATCCTGATAGGAGATCATTGTCACCAGTGGATGAATCGTGGAGGCTGTTGATGGAACATTCGGGGAAGAGCGGCAATCCAACGCGGGAGACGACAGCAAATGTCTCTCCTAAGGAAGATAAGAGCGATCTAGAATGTGAAATTCCGGACTAAGGGTGGCGGTGTCTGGGTGATTCAAGATGCAACGTCTTGCGAAACGTCCTCGCTGACGAGTACAAGAGTTGGGCCTTCCAGTCAATCACGGCCATTTGGTTGTGGAATGTCTTACAGTTTGAACCCTTGTTGGTGACATCGCCAGTAACTCTGGCGTCCACATCCGCTCGGCCGTTGCCGCGTGTTAGTCCTCCCTCTTGTGGACCTTGAATAATTTGGAACGATGAAAGTAACTGAAAGCTTAAGGCCCCGTGAACCGCACAGCCGTGTCCGTTGTTGGACAAGATAGACCACTTGTTTGGGCTTGGGTCTGATATTTATCATTGCTGAAAAGAAAATCTGCGATGCGCGTTCCGACAACGCCGAGATGGTGGCTGTTCGCAGGCTGATCTCTTATGGAAAAGAGGGATGAAGATGTACGGTCGGCCGAACACCTCGTCTCAATTTGTCACCGTTGCAATGTTAACGCAAATAAGATGCTCTCATCAAGTTGATGAAGGATGATGGTATTCGGTGTTCGTGATGTCTTATGATGTCGTTAGTTCCCCAATGCCGAGACTTCAGTCTAAGGGCGGCGGAGTGGATGATGGGAGGAAGAAGGGACGGAAATGTCACTGCAAGGGGGCCACTGGGTACTGGAAACTGGTGCTGGGCTCCGAAACAGGTAACAATTGTTCACGTGTAAAGAGGCAACAAGCCAAACCTGCCCATAGGGATGGAGTGGGATGCCCAGCTGCCCGACATGGCGAAATTATGAATAGGAATTCTAGTGTCTTGACAAAGTGGCTGGGCAAACAAGGCCCAACAGCGGACAGCGGAACTCTCATTGAATGAAACGTCACTGAAGTCGACGTGCGGCCCGCTCTCAGACTCTCGGCGAAGAGGCCCGTAATTCGCGGCGGTGTCCCCGTTTCCTCGGCGCCAAGCGGAGGGAGCAGGTGGTTTTTGTGTTGTTTTCGACTTCCGCTGGGTGGAGCAGGGCGCGAGCCGGCCATCCTTCTCCGGTCTGACGACCACCGTTCAGCGAGGCCAAGGAAGTATTGTCTTGGTTCGTGATTGTCATAGGACTCGCATGCTCTTGGGACCTCTTGGCTGTCAGGGATTGTAGGCTGATGCTGGGACCACCCGGTGCTGGGCGCTTCGCGCTTGGCGGCTCAGGTCAGATCACTGTTGCATTGAACCTTTGCGCCTTTTCAATGAGGTTCAAAGATGGTTCATTGTCGTTTAACCGAATATGACTGGTAACATTGAAGTACACTAATTCTTCCGCTCGCTACAAGTGCCATAGAACTTCGAACCTTGAACATATCTTCCGGCGTATTGATGTGATAGACACTATGTGGGATTGAGATTCAGCTCGAATGTGATTCCAGTTAATGCTCCGTCATGCGGAGAGGGTGAGCTCATCATAGGGTATTCCGGATCCGAAGTTGACAACCATAGACGAAGAAATAAGTACCAACTGGTTTTTACTGAGGCCTGTAATGGGGCAGCAGCGCTTGCGAAGACAAGACAAGCCACGTTGTCATGAAGTCGGGAAATACTCCTTCTCGTGGGCAGTCGCCCCAGGGCAGCTCATTATCTTGCATTCAGCTGATTGACTGGGGACTCACTCCCCTTTGTGCCTCATTTAGCTTGTGTTTTGAGTGATTGAAGCCATACTTCATTGATCAGTAGCGGAGGCATATATCGTAGGCTGAAGACTCATCTCATGACCTTGAAATTGATTCTAAAGTTGCCATACTGCCTGCCTTGACGGCCTACACTTTGAACCCGTCAAATACAATGTTCAAGTGTTAAAGAAGCGCGTTGCGGTGAATAGTAATCTTGGTCAGCTTTGGGTAACGATAAACCTGGACAAGAACAGCGCTACAATACCGCAAGACGAGGCTGGTGATCCTTCTGATCTACTGAAGCCCGGATTGGCCTTTGAACAAGCTTATTGCGCCTCGCTGTCCACAAGGAGGCACCTAGATAGTCGATTCCCGTATCTTCGCGGCAAATTGAGACCTAAGGTGCCGATGTTCCGAGAAAACCGGTAATGGCGTTGTCATGTGTGTAGCTTTCTCAGCCGTTGGGCGACAGCTGTAGTCCCCAACTGCCAAAACTCAAAGTGATGATTCCCACATGCTGGCAGATCTCATTTCCTCCGCCGTCTAGACTGAAGCTAGCGGACGTCTCGTCTGCTTACATGCGTGATCCACATTCAACTTTGGCTGGGGCTGAAGAACAATGTGAACCCGGGGCGCGATCCACTCATCTCCACGAACTCTAAACATAGCCAGACCTCTGATGGACCCGGGAGAGAGGTTTGGCGGGTCTAGCTCGGGTTCTTCAGGATCCATCGCGTTCGGGTTAAACCGAGGCGGATTGAGGTTCTTCGCGGGCTGACCAACCACGGGATTCCTTTTCCAACTGACCAAGCAGACAGGCGCTGGCCGTCCCGTGGCTATGGATGGCCAGGTCTGAGAGATCTGTGCTGATGGCGACTTCGGGCGTCGCTTAAGAAGCTGACAGTGGAACCGGCGTGGAATTATGGCTAGAGCAGAGAATAAAGCTTTGACGGGTCGTGGCGTCGGCGCATAGACTTAATTCTTATTCCAGTAGCTTGTCAGCACCAAGCTGTCCCATGCCATGAGTCACGATTGGGCAAATGGGTTAAAAGTGGAAAATGGCATTGCCAAAGAATATAGAGAGTAATCACGAACTGGAGAAGAAAATGGAAATCATCCGAATGACAGGACGTCTAGAATACAAGGATCTGTTTGATGTTCTGCACAGATCAACTTTCTCCTGAGAATCTCATCGGACGATTTCAGGAACACGATAATTGGGACGAACACACAGACAGTCGAAAGCCGAGTCTAGGCTCTCTGACAACCAACCTTCCCCAGCCTCCACAAACCGTTCCCCGTAACCTCCACAAATGTTCCCAATTCTGCTGAGGCGTCCTCGTTTCCAACTGCCCGGGTCCAGCTGCGGCTGACTCTGATACGTCCAGGCACAATACCCACGTGCCCTTCTCTCGAACATCTCTTTATGCGTGCACAGTTGAACCGTTTCCCCGTTTCCCGTTCCTTTGTGGCCCATGACAAGGGCGTAGAGACATGGCACGACCAATCCCAACGACTCGGTTTCCAACAGCTAGGGCTCTTTGTTCTCTCTTTGTGCAGCCCATGCGCACCACCGGTGCGGCTCGCGGGAGGTTGACAATAGCTGACACCCTATTGGGCGACCGACTCTTTAGCATAAAGCCCATCGTGGGTTTGAACGGCGCTAAGCGCAACGGACCGGCTAGACCTTCCCCAAACTACCGTGTCCGTTTCAAACCCCGTTCTACGCTAGATACATCGCATACGGAGGGCTGCTGTGCCGCAGTTCTCGACTGGGGCGTCGTCGTGCTTTGTCAGGACGCCCGCATTATACGAGAAAGTAGTCGAATTCGTTGATGCCGTTGACCTGTGAAGATGGCTCACTGTTCGCGCAAAGCAGGCGTTTGCCACAGCCAGAGTAAGCTTATGTCCAGGTCTAGATCGAAACGGCGAAGGCAGCAACATCCGAACGCGTGGAAATATTCCCAAAATAAGAATGCCAAGTTTTGTATAAAGACAGGTCATTCGCATCTGGGAATCAAACCTCTTGGCATCCTCACTCAGACAACATCGCCAAGAATCGCCAAGAATCGCTAACTAACACCAACAGTCAAACACGTAACCCACCAACACCGCCAAAATGCACGCCAGCCTCTACCTCCTCACCAGCTTCTTGGCTCTCACCTCCGCGGCCACTGTCGATCTGGCTCCCCGCAAGGGCGGCTCCGATGACAGCGGCTCCGGCTCCAGTGGCAAGGGCAGCAGCGGCAGCAACACCTGCTCTGTCTGGACTAAGGTTAACAAGGACCTCAACACGCGCTTCATGGCCGGCGACCAGTGCAACGATCTCGCACGCGCTGCCATCCGCGCCATCTTCCATGACTGCGGATCTTGGGATACCACACAAGGCTTCAGCGGTGGCTGCGATGGTTCTCTGATTCTTGGCAAGAGCTCATCTGCCGGTGACCCCGATGAGCTTTTCAGAAATGAGAACCGCGGCCTGCAGAACATTGCCAAGGTCCTCCAGGACCTGGCCACTCAGTATGGAACATCAGTTGCTGACATGATTGTGTTCGCTGGAAGTAAGTTGCCCCATGGCCGAGACTGTGAGAACACCGCTGACTCTCATCGACTTAGATGCCGCAATCTTCCTGTGCCCCGGCGGTCCCAAGGTCAAGACGTTCGTGGGTCGCAAGGACTCCACCGCCAACGCCAAGCCTGGTGGTCTCCCCGACGTCTTCGCCTCCGCGTCCGACCTCTTTGCTCTCTTCCAGGCCAAGGGCTACAGCGCTGAGGACCTTGCTGCCCTTCTTGGCGCGCACAGCACATCAACTCAGAACTTCGTCGACCCCAACCAGAAGAATGCGTCCCAGGACTCCACCCCGGGCAAGTGGGATGTCAACTACTACGCTGAGACATACAACTACGCCTCTCAGGCCGCTCCCAAGACTGCGCCCCCGGGCGTCTTCGTCTTCCCCTCAGACGAGAAGCTTGCCACCGACACCAAGACCGATGTTGCTGCCAAGTTCCAGGGCTTCATTGGCCAACAGAACAAGTGGGCTAGCAGCTTTTCCAACGCGTGAGTTATCCCTCGAGCCCTTGTCCGATAACAGAACTTCAACTAACACGAACTCAGCATGGAAAAGATGGCTCTTTTCGGAAACGACAAGAGGACCATGACTGACTGCACCGACTCCATTGCCAGGGTCTAACGCAGTCTCTGGTTGAGCTAATGGATATGACTTTACGATTTCTTTATTTATCTTCTAGATTTCTTCATTTCTCCTATTGTTACCATCAATTGGCGAGAACTGGTTCTTCACATAATGACTTTCACGAATGCCTGTTTATAGACTTACTTCTAAAGAAACTTTTGATCATTCAATCCAGATCGCAGTGTGATTTCCCAAAATGGTTTTGGTTTTATCCTCTTCTCTAAAAACGGTCAAGCGTGGGATTTCGACACCCTCTTTCTGCAAGCGCTCAAACACCGGACTGACGCCACCTCCGCAGCCTGGGATGTAGGCACCTTACATACATTGACCTAGCCAATTCTTCCGCAAGTTCGGCTCTACCCTATGAAATCACAAGCAATAAAGCCATATGCTCATACTCCCCACCCAGCTAAAGTCTCTTGGCCCTGGTCCGTGAACATCAACTTCCCATTCGTGTATCCCACGAACCAAACGCCGAGATACCGCCAATGCCACCACCAAAAATGGTCCTTCGAGCCAAACCATCCAAAAACAAGATCCAAATTGTAGCACAAATCGTTGCAGGCACCAAGGACCAAGACGCTCATGATCGCGGCGAGGTACACGGCTCTGGCACCGTAGATGCGGTCCACGATGAAGGCATTGACGAGACCGCCCATAGCCCCGCCCATACCGAGTGGGCAGAAGACGATTGTCCACATGAATTTGGGGAACATGTCGCGCCAGCCTGAGAAAAATATGATGCTGACAATGAGCATGGCAACTTCAAAGATGAAGGAGTTGATGTAGAAGAGCAGGAAAGGCCGAAGGTAGATTGTCCTGCGTTTGGAGGCCGCGGGCTTCTCCTCGGGAGAGGTGATGATGGGCTGGAAGTTTGGCTCAGACATTTTGTACTTCGCTTCGTGGATGAGCCTTTGAAACTGAACGTACTTGGGCGATTCTATCGCGGGAATATTGAATATTGGAGCACGAGGAGCAGTTCTATCAACAACTTAAATTACACTGTTTGACTATGTCACTGTCTGCTTTTCGACCTCGGATGCTGTGCGATTACTAAACTGAGAATGCTAGTCGGCTAAGATTACTCCGCTGTTGTCTTACAGGCGAGGTTCAGAGTCTACCCCGCGATGTGATCACCTATCAACCGAAACACCAGATGAACACCTCGGATTGACGCAATACTTCTCCGAACCCGAAGAGTATACATCACAAGAGTCGCAAAGACCAAAAGTAACAATCATTCGAATTTGATACCTCTCCATACAGATTTCAGGCATTTATTGGTCATACAGGTCATCAACTATTATTACAGGAAGAGTCTTAGAAAACCATACACAGCCGTCCCTTCAGCTGCTTCGACAGGTAGTGCTCCGCCATCTCATTCGCCTGCTCGACGCTGAACGTCTTCTCAATATGTGTCGTGCACTTATTCTTCGCATGCAGCTCAATCATTTCCCTGCTGCGCTCGGGTGTGCAAATCAAGGCGCCACGAATGGTCTGCTCCTTGAAGTTCAACGCAAATGGGTCGACCTCAAAGGGACCGTCGGCTGGGAGTCCAACATCCACCAGCACGCCACCCTTTCTCAGGAATTGCTGGGCAAACTTGACAAGTGGTCGAGCTTCCGTCGTGATGACAACGCGGTCGACGCCGGGGTTGGTGTCGTAGAATGAAGTCTGAAGCTCTTGGATGCAGTTCGACTCTTCCTCCTTGCTGTCGAGGACATACGTCCGGTCAGGCTTCAGGTGCGAGGAGACATCGTTCGCCAAGTCAATCCCTTCTTGGCGGTTGTCGATCGCGATGACCTTCGCGCCCATGGCCTTTGCATATTGAATAGCCAAATGCCCGAGACCGCCGATGCCAACGACTGCCAGCCACTGATCGGGCTTTGGATCCGCTGCCACGAGGGCACCGTAAACAGTGGCACCTGCGCAGAACAGGGGCGCAGCTTCAGCCCATGGAATCTCTTCAGGGACCTTGCAGATCACTCTCGCATCCGCCTTCATGTATTGGGCGAATCCGCCATCCACTGTCAGGCCGAGCATGCCTGTCATGTTATCGCATAGCTGTTTGCCCCTGTTGCAAGAGTTGCATGACCCGCAGCAGCCGTAGGTGTTGATGGATCCCACGCGGTCGCCAATCTTCCATCCCTTCTTCTCGGCCTCTGGGCTGAGCTTCACGATTGTTCCCACAGGCTCATGAGAGCCGATGAGACCAGGCTTAGCACCGGAGGAGGCGTACACGCCTTCTTGGACTTGAAGGTCGGTGTGGCAGTATCCGGCGGCGGCGACCTTGACGAGGACGTCATTGGGGCCCAGTTCGGTGGGAACGTCGACGGTCTTGACTTCGTAGCCTTTGTTGAAGTCCTTGATGGCTGCAGCGCGCATCTGTTGGGGGATTTGGTCTGTCATAGTGATCGACAAATATTCGTGATAAATCGGTATATTAAAATCAGGTTGTTTGGTGTAGGTGAGAACCTTGAGTCTGAGAACCCTTATGGCCAGCGAGTTTGAAGTGTTACTTATACGTTTTGGCGTCCTGATCAGCTGTGTTCAATGTGCTACATTTTGCTGTATTTCCCGGCGACATAAGAATGACCTCAGCCTTTCAGTTTTCCGGGGACTCCAAAAGTCAGAATTGGTGGTCCATGCGATCTGTAGGTTACGTCAATCCGCCTTGATGGGCCCCGACTTTTCATCCAAATGTCATAAAAGCGGACCACGCTTACATCTCATGCCTCTGGGAGTTGACTTCGTCTCATGTGGTTTCCATTCATTCCAATTAGAGCCTAAGAAGCGTTAGCAACGGTAGGCAGGGCCGTAAATGTTGGAGACCTCCTTTTTCAAACATTTTTCTCTGGTGCTACTCGACTGAAAAGAGCAAATTAAAACTCAGATACTATCCGGCGTACGGAGACACCGCAAACGATATCTATCAGAAATATGTACTTCTCAATTTATAAACGGTATAAACGGTCTTTTCAAAATATACAGAATTAAGCCAGTATCCTATAACCTCAAACTTTATCCCACGTACGTGGCTGCCCGTGTTTCAACATTGGATCATGATGAATCGAGAAAGTGTGGGCGCTCATGCAGGCACGCGCTCCACTGAGTGGAGCTATCAGCCGCCCCATGGTTACATCATGCACTCGATCGTGATGAACCTCCTCTGACCTCATTGAGGGCAAGGGCAACTCGGCCATTCGTCCAGAGTGTGAAATTGCCGTGGTGTTTCCGATATCCTGGCCCCCGAAACAGCTCGCCGAGCAGCAAATTGTCCCGAAAAACGTTTACGTGATTTGCTGCGAATTCGATCCTTGTTCACCACTGTTGTCTTGCATTCCCACAACTGGCTGAACTTCGCGGACAACGCGACTGAAGAGAGTGTGAAATGCTCTCGCACCATTGTCGGATGTGAGAGGTTGATGAAGTTGGTAAACCTGGAAGAGCCGGCCGCTTTACGATCGCTGGACAGGAGATCAAGCTGGCATGTTGCTTCGGCCACGACCACCGCCTGCTCGTAAATGTTGAACCGCGAGACGTCAGCGTCTTTCACCACGGAGCGGCGAAACGGCACCGGGATCGGGATTCGTCGGCGGTTTCGGTCGGCGACGGTTTTGCGGACCCACTTTACCGTGTCCGCGACGGAGCCGAGCACCGAGATGAGCAGGCTTGGTACGTCCGGCAGGTCTACCAAAACCCCAATCTTGATGATTGCATCCATCCTTCTCCGATCAACGAAGATCTTGACCGTATAGAGTGCGCACTGTAGATTGCGTGTGATTGATAGATGGGCTGGCTATTCAATGGCGATTAGCTTCCATCATCAATTGAATCAAGTTTGATCTTCTCATACCTCGTAGCCGTCATTGAATAGGCATTTAGTCGCTCCGGTCGACATTCAACGTTCAAATCAAAACATGCTATGTGCTCATTCCGAAGTCCAAAGAGAGTGCAATGGTCATTTGGCCGATGAGACGCCGGCGTTCAAACAGGACAAGGGTTGACGGCCGACGAAGATGAATCTAGTAATCTACCAACATACTCAGCCGTCACTATAAGGCAGAACTTCAATGACTACAAATGAAAGGGTGACGTCAAAATATTTCACTGAGGTCTAGATTTAGCTCGGGCCGAAAGCTGCTTGACATCCGACGTGGCTGGTGATTGAAGGATTCGGGAAGGAATGTCATCCATCAGGCTGGGTCAATCCGCATGGCAAGCGAGCGTCGCATGCACCTGGTACAGAGTGCGGCGTTCCCCCGAGATATGAGCTGAAATATTTGTAAGGCTGCATGGGCTGAGTAGTATGAGCCTCCGTTGGGGAAATTCTCGTCGTCCGATGGCCGCCGGCATGTTGGTGGGGTACAGCCGCGCAACTCGAACGGCGGAGTGCGTGATGCAGCAGCACGCACGACTCGTCGTTGCTCTCGCAGTCCGGATGCAGGTGAGCTTGATTCTAAGAAAAACTCATCTCACTTCTTGGTCATGTTTTAGAGTTATTAGAGAAATTGTAGCTAAAGAGAAACAAACTTTTTTTTGGATTACATTCTATTTTCTTGAGATTTTGTGTTTGTAGCCCTTAATCTCAAAGCCCCGAAGCCTCCAAAGGCCTTGGGCTCTCACGCTATTCAGATGCTGGAAAGGTTTGTGCCTTGAATCGCGAGCCGGACCCCGATTACCGAATGAAGGTCAGCCGCCAACAAGCGCCACGGTACTTCTCAAAACCGCCAGCCTCCCGATGTCGTCTAGTCCGTTGTCCGAAGAAAGTAGCGCAGGGGAGAGGTTGAGTCGCTGCAGCGGCTCAACGACCCGTGCACAATTGCACTAATTGGGGTCACGAGCAGCATAGATGTTGTGCACAGCTCTTTTGTAATCATGCCTTTCTAGAATAGTCTGAATCATTTGGTGGCCATCACGGATGGCACTGATTGAGTGCGTTTGAGGTGGTTTGCCTAGACAGCTTACATGCGCACCCGACTACCGGAGCTGCCTGAGCGAACAGCATTGGCAACTTGCGCATAATTCCAAGGCACAGGGTCTAGAATCGGACGGGAGCCAGAGTGATTTGACCAGTGTCTGATCAGTGTCATGCTGGACAGAGCGGTTGGTCCGGTCTTGCGGGAGGTGGGAGATCATCAGAGCCATGGTCTTCGACATTGAGCACGACACCTGCCAGGGCTGGAGGAGGAAGAAAGTGGTTGGGGGCTGCAGACGCCTTGGCCGCAGGGCCCTTTTCGACAGAGAGACATGGAAGCCTGCTAAGAAGGAAAGGCACCAGTTTGTGGATACCGGGCTCGTTAGACTTGCATACGGTCTAGCGCCGAGAAGGAAAACCAATGTCCCTTTTCTTTCCTAGCCATCACTCTCACAGACTCGGAAGTTCTCAGCCTGACTCGGAGGGAAGGATTGGCGCGTTCCTGTTTCATTGCCCAAGGTCGGGCGCTATGTTTGCGGGAAAAAGAAACGGTTCCGCTAGCGCGCGCCGTGGCGGCCTCACCACGCGCCGTTGCTCATTTGCCGTGCAGCACAATTGATGGCGTTCAGATCTTATGTTCGTCCGAGCATTGCGGCTAGGGTTCGTGGGAAACAGAAGCAACCCTGGAAGAAAATAGCACAAGCCGCCTGGCGTCGTTTGAGATGTGTTAGTCCTTATCGCATCTTGTCCGGCACACGTGTGGTTGTACAGGAAGAAACTGCCAGCTAGGATGATCCGGGGTAAAGTTGCTCAGGGGCGGGGTCCAGATGCAAGAGTCAAAGCGATCGACACCTTCAAATCAAAGATTACATGAGAGTGAGAGAGACTGGATATATAAGAGATGGGCTTCGACTGCCGATCTCGAAAGTTCTAATCAGCACTCATCCAGCATCCAGCAGCAGCCTCATCTTCCAGCTCTTCACTTTCTTTCAACGACATTCGCTACAACAGTCTCTCACTGACACCTTTTCGGTCTATTCTCTAATACCATAATCACCATGAAGTTCTCTGCCCCCATCGCCCTCTTCGCTGCCGGCGTCCTCGCCGCGCCCAGCACTTCCGAGCTTTGCACTCGTGAGCTCAGCACCGTCAACACCATCATGACGACTGTCCTCAACGGCATCCAGAACCTCGACACCGTTTGCCTCTCTTACACCGGCGGCCCGGGCCCGGAGCTCAACAACGCCTCGACCTACATGCTTGAGATCATCCGCACCGCCACCAACAACGCTGCTGCTATGCTCCCCTTGACCATGGAGGAGGCTCAGGCTTTCCAGCCTCTCTCCGACGAGCTCAACGCTGCTGGTGACAAGCTCCTCACCGACATCTCCAGCAAGGTTTCCCTCTTCTCTGCCGCCTGCATCTGCGACACCACCCTCAACTGGGTTGCCCAGATTGGTAAGCTCACATATTTCGGTGCATGGCTCAACAGCAACTAACATCATTAACAGCCGGAAACGTCAACACTCTCATGACCACCATCTCCACCAAGTTCCCCGCCGGCGGCAAGGGTGGTGACGAGATTGCCCACTTCACCCAGGTCTTCGCCGACATGCAGAGCCAGCTCTCCGAGTGCTCCGGCAAGCCCTGCGCTGGAGCCGGCGGCAACGACAAGAGCGTCCCGGCCACCACCCGCCCCGTTGCCGGCGCCCCCGCTCCCACCGGTGTCACTCCCGGCGCATCCACGCCCGGCCACAGCAACAACGGCACCAAGGAGGCTTCCCCCACCGCCAAGGGCACCAGCGATGCCTCCCCTACCACCAAGGGCACCAAGGAGGCTTCTCCTACTGCCAAGGGCGTCGTCACCGCCGGCGCTGCCGCCACCTTCTCCGGTGCCGGCCTGGCCGTCGCCATCGCTGCTCTCCTCCTCTAAATTCACTGCTCCGAACCCTGGCGGGACTCGCTGGTGGCTCAGCTGGATTGAACCCAACAGCGCAAAAAATTTGCAAAATTGGGACGGGCGTTTGCACATAACGGAAATGTACACAAAACAAACCTTGCTGGGTAGGAGAGGTTGCGGATATACGAAGTCACGAACATAGTTTCTTTTTTTACGCTAGGTACATGCGGGAGTGGGGTTTATGCAAGTAATGTGTAGTCGCCAATACATGTAGATAGCTGGATAAATGGAACATTCAAATCATATCAAAAAAAGAACGCCCTTGCAGTCTGTCGCGTGTGACTTGCAGCAGATGATCCAGACGATCCAATTTCAGTTGATGAGGCGGCCCGTGAGTCTAGCCTTGCCCTTAAACCCCTTGCTGATCTCCGCGTTATTAGCGGGTTTCGAGCTGACTACTTGTGGAACGATTCCCAAGCGGGAAAAGCAATAAGAATAAGGCCATGTAAAAGGAGAATCAGGGCATGCTCGGGTTTCCTACAAGGGGAATATCTTAGGTCAACACAAAGATCCAGAACAAACACGAAAACCCGTCTTGGATTCATTTTACAGAACTCGAAATGTTCAACTTGTAGCATACGCGCCTGAGCTGACGGCAAAGACAGAGGCTTTTGGACCCGATGATGATATCCAAATCTGTCTTGACGCAACTAACAAGGTCACGGTTCGCTAGTCAGACCAGAACCAAAATCTCTAGTTTCGAGACAACAACACAGCAGATGTGCGGGCCCGTTTTACAGCCGGTCGCATCAGCCTCGCTTATAGTGAACTTTAGAGCGGACGTAAAGAAGGAAGCACTTTCTGACTGTTTGACTCAAACCCCTAAACCAGACGACATTGTCTTGAGCGTCCAAGACCATTGGGGCGACTTTGTTTCTCCTCGTCAATACATGCTATTTCTGGTAAAATGGATACCATAACTCCATAGTAGGGGTTATGGGGCGATTAATTGATAATCAGGGCGCGCAACTCGGAAGTCTCAGCCTCTTGTTCCCAAATGCAAAGTCGTACTGTCAAAGCTGCATGCCAATTGTCTCTCATTTTCTGATGTGAAGGCTTAAGAAAACAACCAGCGAGCTAAAGTAGTCTCGGCCATCGTCTGACTCAGAATCTTTTGCGCCAAAACCACTAGCCAAGATCATTTTGGCCTCCTAGGACCATTTTATCTACTGAGGCTACGTTCCCTGGCTGGCTTAAATATGGCAGTGTCCGTTTTGGCGACCAGGAGTTGGCCAGCTAAAAAAAAAGAGGAGGTTTCCAGTTGCCAATATCAGGAATGCTTCTGTCAAAATTGACCTCAAACGGCTCCTTCAAAGCAATCTAGGTAATTACAGGACCAACATGCTCTACTCGATTCGGATACCTACTCGTCCATCTAAGATCCATGAAACTGCCTCTGGAGGAACCTCTAGCCCGCACTGCAGAGCATCAACTTTGTGGACTACTTGACCATTCTCATTCCGATCCGATATGAGTAAGAATGTGACTCTGCTTTCGGTGCCTTCCATGAGTATGAGCCAGTGTCGTCGACCTGGCTGGTTACTCTCAAAGTCCCATCCCTCAGTCAGCATCACCACTTCGTGATCGTCCTTGATATCCGCGATCCGATATAATCGCCTTTCACATCCGTTGCAACCACCTCCTTCGCACGCACTTCGATACCCCCATTTTTGATCGTGACATTCCGCTGAGCTGGCTCGATGGTGCATTCAGCACCCATCAGCGGTACTTCGTTCTCAAGAGCTGGCACCCATGACGGATCGGCAATAGTCTTCCGTACGCAAAGAATCTCAAGTCCAAGCACTGCCTTTTCAATCAACTCCTCAAGGACTTGAGCCACAGGCTCATCGTATGTTGTTCGTGTGCAATCGCCTCCCTCAACCATTGCCATCATTCCCCAGAGGGCGTCCTTGGCGACAGTGCTTCTTCTGCTCTTCGCCATGTGCCAGACCAGACCCAAGGGTCTCCGGTTGCGAGCAATCCATGCCTGAGTGGAAAGAGATCCTCTGATGTGTCTATTATCGAATAGCACCACCCTATTGTCTACTTCACCAACGGTGATGTTAGATGCAGGCGTTATCTCCTTGTACGTGGGGGGATCATCTGGGCTCCGGTGATATGATGGAATCCCGCATGCTCGCCTAACAGCCTCGTCGACTTCCCAACCATAAATGATTCCACCGGGCGTTTCCAAGTGTGTGCACCATGCCAGAGCAGTTTCTTGCATCGTCCAGACTCTTTCGAAGTAAGAATTCTCCACAAGCGCCTGGAGAAACCTCAGCACTGGAGAGAAATTTTGCTGTGAGGCTCTGGCACCATCCTCCAACCAGTCATCGAGGCTTTCCCTTAATCCCGGTGCCGCCATAGGTATGACGTTCATCTCCGCCCCGGCGTAGTACTCAGCCATCTTGGGAATTTCGTTTCCCTTATCTTGTGCTGAGGTCTGGTCGATGCAAAGACTGTCCACCCAGATGTATTGGACTCCGTACTTCATCCACAATTGGGCAGCAAATTGTCCCCAATCCTTTCCAGCCGTCTCACTCCATACGTGAGAGATGGTGGTATACGGTAAACTCCGCTCCAGACTATCTTCAACTAGTCCAGTTTGGCAGTTCAGCAATCGAGTCGGAGTGATCGAACCTCGACTCGACGCAGCCTGGCGAGCTTTTGGCTGCAATCCAGGGCGCTGTGTATTCCTAGCAACAGGCCAATGCATGCGCTCCTCGTTATCCAAGTGCCGACCAAATTCCCAGCCACCAGTTCCTATATTTTCATGGATCATGTCCCGCAGACTCCATAACAACCAAGGGATTGATTTACCATTTTCGTTGACTGCAACGGCTGTCCAGCCCGTGTTCGAGCTTGCCATCTGAACATTAAATGAATATGCTGGCCTTTTGGAGTGGTCGCGCTCGCTTATGACTCGTTACGAGTGCCTCTTTTTCGTTCGTCTTTTATTGCACGGTGGTGAAGAAGGGGAAGATGTTGCAGCCGAGATGAACATCTTGATGCACAATTGGTCCCACTCATGTTGTCCACGTGGCTGGAGAGGCAAAAGTCGGCCTCCGCTAAGTAAGGTGCGAATCATTTCATTCGCTGATTCCTTGGAACGACCATAGAGGGGTAAGGCATGGCTCCATAGCCAGGCGAACGTTGGTCAGCAATTGAGCTCCGCAGGTGTTGTGCCATGCGAAGCCCGTATGTGTCTCCTGCTGACGTGTACATATAAACACGACAAAGCCGCAATTACAGCTGGAAGAACGGTATATACTTCTTACAATTTAGTGCAGAAGGACATATATATCCCTACCTAGTCCCACGTTCACAACTCAACCCATCACCCCGTATCGGTCTCCCTATAAATCGTGAGCCTTACCGTCTGCGGGCCATCTCTCCTATAGACCATCTGCTTCCTTGGCGACTCCGGTTTGCAGCACGTCCAACCGAATGAGAAATCTTGCAGTGGCCAAGGCGTGCACTTATGTAGAAGATGTACATCACTACGCTCCTGCATGCATCTGGTCAATGAACACGTCACCATTAACATGCATAAGTCCGAGAGGATCTGCCGCATATATGCCTGAAGAATGAAGTGATAAGCCTAATACGACACCTCAACCCCTCAAATGCCTTTGAGTTTGAGGTGTAATGACGCGGTGTAGGACGTTGCGTTCCCTATTAAACTTTAAACCACGTTATAACAAACAGACTTTCATTCAAATCGCTAAATAATAGCGGATTTCCAAGAAGACTTTATCGAGGGTTCAATACCTATTGCTTCTCAAAATGCGTTCGACTCAACAGACCCTCGCAACACTAAACTCTATCAACCCGTCTGACTTCGCCACAGACGCGGAGCGTTACGAAGCCAAGGAAGCTGCTAGACGACTTCTCTCACGCCTCGAGACGCCTTTTGAGCGGGGATGGAGCCTGGTCTTTGAGACGCCAGCTGTTGTAGCGGGGTTGCAATTGGGCCTAGATCTCGGTATCTGGTCGGCGTGGACAAAGGCGCATGAGACCTCCAAAGGGGCGCCGCAGACACTGGAGACGATCTTGGGATGGTGCAACAATAGCCATGTGGAAGCTAATTTGCTTCGTGAGTGATTCTTCACGGTGCCAGTCCATAGGAGTTGTTCGTACATGAGAAAGCTGACCGTGATTGCATAGGCCGATTTCTAAAGCACCTCGCTGCTCTCAACTTCCTTAATGAGACGGATGTTGATACTTGGAGCCTAGGTCCCTATACGCTCACGCTTGGACAAGCCGGGACTCATGCTGATCAGATTATTCAATGCGGGTGAGAAAGCTTCCGAAGACGAGTATCAGAGACGAGTACTGAAAGCCCCAGGACCGATCACATCATCCCATCAGCCGTCAACCTCCCTCGATTTCTGGCTAAATTTGACTACCAAGAGCCACTCGAAAGGGAGAAATTGGACAACTATAAAGACATGACTGGAGGTACAGACTTCTTCGCAACCTGTGCGAAGGATCCCGAGCGTTTGGGAACCAGTTTCATCGGGCTCATGACCGCACTCCGGAACCACAAAATGGCCTGGACTGAAGTGTATGGCACCAATGAGCTCGTCGCTGGTGCTGATTTGACGAGCGGTGCGCCCGTTTTTGTCGATGTGGGCGGAATGCATGGCCTCGACACCTCGCGGCTGCTCGCCCAACACCCTGAGTTGCCAGACGGTGTGCTTTTCGTACAGGACACCCCTGAAGTCGTTGCTCAAAATCCCGTGGATCTCGACTGTCGGGTCAAAAAGGTCGCCCACGACTTTTTCACGCCTCAGCCTCTGGTGGGTAGCCGAGCATATTTCTTCCATGCGGTTCCCCATGACTGGCCTGATGAGGACTGCGTCCGCATGTTTGAGAACATCAGAGTGGCTTTCAAGAGAGGCTACTCGAGGTTGTTGATCTACGAGGTGGTTCTGCCCGCCAAGGGCGCAACGAGTTTGATGACTACGCTGGATATGCAGTTGATGAATTGCGTGTCAGGCCTGGAGAGGACGGAAGATCGTTGGATGGAATTACTGAACAGGAGCGGATTCAAAGTCAACAGTATATCCAGACATTCGAGAGCGGTAGAGAGTGTCATTGAAGCTGAGCTGCTGTAGCTCAATCCAAACCGAAATGATTGCAACAACTAGGCGTACGCTAACTTTCATGGACTAATTCATGAAGGTTATCTTCGTGCCGGCATAGAACCTAACAAAACGCCACCGAAATTGGTTATTTGGCTCCTTTTCGCTATCCAAGCGACCGGACATGTCACCGCTTGAAGGCTTTGTCCCGACCCCACTCCTCTTGGCCACTCGGGAAAGCTTCATTGGCAATCATCTCGCAACATTCCCACCATATTCCTTCAGGAGTATAGTGGACAACGGCTGGTGAAAGGGCCCGTTCTTGTGCCACCCAACCTCTCGAGTTCAACGGGCCACCTATGACAGTGTTCACAAAGTCAAACTCACTAGCTTTGATATAAAAGCCGTGGAATCGTTCACCGCGCACTCCTCGCAATTCGCAGTCCAAGTAAACCGGAAAGTGTCTGGAAGGAATTGGATCTCTCTTGCTGAATAAACCTTCATCGCCGCCATCGTAACCAGTTGCAGCAATATTGAGCTCTCCGTATTGGTAAACGTTCCCCATTGTCGCGGATTCTCGTGCCCAGTCCTCTTTACAGTCCTGGATAATGCAAAGAGAATCGATCCATAGGTAGGAAACGTTTAGCTCAATAGTCATGTACATTGCATCTTTGAACCCTTGGAGAAGTTGGTCCACTGGTATGGCCTGTTGCCATTCTAGACGATTGCTTTTTTGAAGCTTCAAGAAGGTGTTTGGCCCCCAGCGGTGACTCAGAGTAATATACGGAGTAGCTGTTGGTGGCAAATCTTCCAATTCGCAGAGTCTTGCACAGAGGATGCCTGGACACGTCTCGTCGGGTCTCCAGACTTGAACTAACCGGGTTGGGAGAACTCGCGATTCTGGTTGCCAGTTTCGGCAGGTACACTGCTGATACCAGGACCTTACGAGTTCAACGGACGCTTGCGACTTTGCAGTACTCGTGGTGAGGGGAGGTTCTAGTACTGATTAGCCGTCTTCTCGAGAGTAGTCCCGTTAATGCCTTACCGGAAAATTCTGGGCCCAGGCCACCTAGGCTTTTTGCCGCGTAGAATTCGATTCTTGCGAAGTTGCATTCGCCAACTTCACCATGGAGGCTGCCCTCACCGTCAAAGAGGTAGAAAAGTAAAAGCATTCCCCACGATCCACAGACCGTATTACTTGTTGTGTGAACTGTACACTCGATCTGACATGTACTACCTGGCGTTCCCAATTCATGTTCTCTGCAATGGGCATCCAGAGACGTGGCAAGCTGCTTGCAAAGAGGACACCCTGCACGAACGGATCGCCTCAGTGAAAGCAGAGATCCGTGATACATGGATGCCTTATCCTTCGAATACCCATCTGCGGCATAAGTCGTCCCTTCAAGAAAGCTTTCACAGGCAAAGCAAATTCTCGATGCCCACTGACCCAATGGAGACTCCCAATCCTCTAGCGATTCGTCGTGGTCGTCCGGTGCTGCCTGAGCACCCACAATATAATCGTGGTCGACTCCGTTCGTCCTAAGTTGGACGCCATCGTCGTTGTCTGTTTGTGGATCCAGGTGGCTTGCTTCATCTCTTGTGGACTCCGTTTCACCGCCATCGTACGTGCCAGGGTCTGTATCGTCGTGTTTCTGCATTTCGCCTTTGAACACCGGTGTCGGCCGTGACGTGGGCGAATTCACCCTCCCTGGTTGCAAGGCGGGTATGATAAGAAAGCTCGGCGGTTCTTCTATCGTAGATCCAAATAATAACTCGTGAAAATAGCCTCTTGCTCAGGTAGGTGCAGACTCAAAGACTTTGCCGCATGCACTGCCTCTGCGCAATGTATGTACGTGTGACTACTGCTCTGATCACCCTCGCTTAGTCCCACAAGAATTCGATTGGTCCGATGTAGTATGCGATAACGACTAGCCAATCAGAATGACTATTATATGGTTCTGATGACGGTAGAAATCATCCCCTGCTCGAGGAGCGGGCGACTTATTAGCCGGAACTGAACAGTTGGCATCCTTTCTGAGCACAAAGTCCCTGCGGGAACGCTGCAAAGAAGTACAAAATTTGTAAACCCGATAAAATTACATGCTATTTAGGACATGTGGACATCATTTCCTGCCGACCGTGCAACTGGACTTTACCAAACCAGTTTCCCCAAAGACTACAAATACGACTTCACTCCGCCGCATTACTGGCGCAAGTCCACGGTTTCGACCCCGAAGCGCTCGCAATCGACTCGATCGATACCCACAGTCCCAGAACACACAGCAGGATACCAACAACCAGGAGAAGCGACGTGAAGAAGAACTGCGTCTTCTGCTTCCAGTTGCTGAACCAGTTGCCGTAGTGCATCCACAACCAAAAGATACCCGGCAGTCCGAACGAGAACCAGCTGGCAAAGGCCGCGGACACGAGACCCAGGAGGTTGTTGAACACCGGGATCGACTCGGAGATCACCATGCCTACACCCCAGATGCCGAGCGTGACGAGCAGCCACGCGACCGTGGACAGCTTCGTCCGCCGCACGACGTGCTTTGTGTTGCCGAAGATGCGGGTGAAGATGTACTGCGACGCCACGTGCGCGTAAATCACAGCAGCAATCGCAATCGTCGGAATCGCGACGCCCCAGATCGCTTTGCGGATCGTGGCGCTACCAGCCGCAGACAGCGCCGGCGACGGGACATCGGGACCCGCATAGACGTAGATGATCACCGCCGAGATCAGGTACAGCGTCGTATCGGTAATCTGCAAGAACGCAAGCGCCTTCGGCCAGTCGTCGGGGTTCTTGAACTCCGCAATGACGCTGAAGAAGATGGAATGGCTCGAGAAAGCACCCGCGATGTTCGTCACGGCGAGGAATGCCGGCGAGAAGCCGAGCTTGCGGAAGATGTCCACCGACCCGCTCCCGATCGGCTTCTCGATGGCCACGTCCACGACGGTGATCAGCACCGCGACGACAATCGACACGCACGACGCGGCGGACATCCAGCTCGTGTACTTTAGCGTGCGCGGGACGTTGAAGACCCAGAAGAAGACCATCCCGACGGCCGCCCAGACGACGGTGCAGGTCGCGCTATTGGTCAGCGTGTTCATGCAGATGGTCCAGAGCAGGATGTGCCCGCCCATGAGGAACACCTGGAGGATCGTCTGCGCCCAGCCGAAGACCTCGCGGAAGACGCCGCCCATGCCGATGGGCTTGCCGATCAGCTCGACGGCGTCGCCGAAGTGCTGCACGAAGGGGTACTGCTTGCGGAACTCGGCGAGGAGGAGGCCGGAGTAGGTGGCCAAGGCGGAGATGGCGCAGATGAGGATGACGCCCGGGACGAGGCCGACGGTGGCGAGGACGGAGGGGAGGGAGAGGATGCCCAGGGAGACGGTCTCTGCTACGAGCACGATGCCGCCTTGACTTGGGGGAGAGTCAGCGCGGTAAGAGGGTCGGAGGATGGGTTAAGATGGCTTACAGCCAGTGGAGGGTCTTGAAGTTGATCAACTCGCCCTCGTCTTTCTCGCCGATGCCGCCGATGTGGCTCGATGACGAGAAGGCAGGCGGTTGGTCCTGGACTACTTTGGAGCCAGGTGGCGCGTCGGCCTTGACCTGGCTCTCAGGGTCGACGGGCGCCCTCGCGGCTTCTGTGTCCTTTCCCATGTCGAATGCTTGGGAAGAGAGATCGGTTCAAGCCGAGTGATATGGACTGGCGAACCTGTGCAGCTCGCGATTCCCTCGCAGGTTCAATACTGAGAGGCGTTGTCGGTGGAACCAGTTCGCGTCCGGTGGAGCGGTCCGATGAGATATGGATGGCCAAAGAGGGACTCAGGCCGACATGCAGCTCTCGGGGTACGGCTTGTGGAGAACGCGATCGGGGAAATCAAGCCTGTTGCATACGGGATGGATTAGGTTTGAGGGGCCCCGGATTCTCTGATCTGTATCCTTTCACTGATGTGCGTTTGTGTCGGTTCTCGTCGGCATTCGTTGGTGTGAAAGGGGGGGATAAACATTTTAAGAGGGAAGACATTCCCATCATCCCACTCACACCCATTGACTCACGCATCCCGTCTTCCACGCCACCTCGAACTGGCCCCAAAAACCTGGACACATGGAATGACCCCATTGTCGGAGCCAGACTCATCTAACACGATGACTGCAATTGAAAAAAATTAAACAAGGTGCTACTGGATCTGGAACCTCCGCTGCGAAATCAGACGGGCGGGCGAAAATTTCAGCGGTTCTTGTTACGTCTTGCAATCCACTTAGGCGGGGCCCGCTCTGGGACCCCTTTCCGGGATCTACGGGGCGGCGAGAGCGATGATGGGAAAGAAACTCCACGGGCCCACGGTCAGAAGGCCGATTCGATTTTTCCTCTTTTTCTGAGGTGTGACTGATGTTTCGTGGTGTGAGCAAACGTCGGTATCGAGCTGCAGATGTTGCTAATCGTTCCCCGGCGAGAGGAGGAAGTTGGGAAGTTGCCGGCCGGCACGGGAAAGGGGGTGCGGCAGCAGCCGCGAGTCATACCGCTTTTACATACCTTAATCCAACGTCGACAAGATGGACAACCACCTATGCAACTTGTTTCCCCCGCGTTTCGAAACGCATGACCCTCTGAAATGTCCAAAAGGCGCAATTGGCAGGTCTGCGCTATCCAACAACGGCAGGTCAAAGCTGCGTTAACGTAATGGCTACAATGGGTGGAGTTGGCGATCACGGGAAAGTGTTGCACAGGGGAACGCAGTCCGTTCAGGTTTGCGTTTGAGAAATGTGAAAGTTCGGTCGTTAGCGTTCGAACACTGATCAATTGGTTATCTTTGGAGGTGTTTTCAAAGTATGCCTGTGTCTGCAGATGTAGCCCGAGTTCCATTCATGTCAGTCAAGTCGACATACCTTTGTAATTAAGACTTTGTCAAGAACGTGGTATTCTCATGTCAATATGCCAATGGCGAGAACGGAAGGACGTTAGCAAGTGACAACATGCATTGTGATGTGATTGAAATCGATAAACAACTAACCGGTTAGGCCATGGACTGGAACCAATACCCAACTATTGTACCAACTGCTTTCTGCTGGCCACGGTGCTGTACTCTTTCCCAAATCCCGACCATGTAATGAAGCGCATGATTCATCATTATCTCTGTTCCGAGGGCACAGATGCACAGAACCAATTCCTTTCGATACTCTGCTAGCAAACTCAGAGACCCCGTAAAGTGGACCAAATACCTCAACTTGCGATTAACACGATTTTCACACAATGCCATTCCGTCGGGGGTCTCAGCATCGCTAGCGAAGTAGCATCTTCGTCAAGACTGAGACGGTATGCTCCAACGAGTCGATTTGTTGCTGCTCGATGAGCATGCAGACGTGATGCTCCCGGATCATTTCTTCGGACCACGTTCGGCTTTCGGCTCCGTCGATGTGGACCAAGTCACAAATCTGTTGGATTCGAGCACTCAGATCCTCGATCATGGTGGGATCTAAGGTTCCAAAATCGGAGTGGGTGAGAAGTCTCTCTCTTGCAGTCTCAGATCCACGATCTTCGATCCATGCTGGGCCATTGCTGGCCATGACGTCGCTGACCATATCGAAAAGGATGGTCAGACTATTGGTTACATCACCCACTATAACCTTGGAAGGGTCAGGGAGCCATTTCTGGCAGCTCTTCAGGATAGAAATGGCATGCTGCACTTCCTTTTTCAGGCCGTACATAGTCTGCCGAATATGTGGTCGTTGGTAGTCGTTCGGTGTGACCATCTCGGGAGTCGACTCAGGTGCTGCTGTGGAAGCCGGGAACAGAGGCTTTTGCTTCTTCTGAAATTCATTGAAATCGCTACCCAGAGTTAGTCCAAGAGTTAGACCGGGATGATTGCAGGGATTGCTTACGCTTGAATGATGGGAAGAAATTCTTCCATTTGCTGAGCGGCGCTCTCAAGCTCACCGATCAATGTCTCAAGCGAAGGGGCACGCTTTGGATTTATCGTACCAGGATTGTTGGACTCGACGATCTTGAATTCAAAACCAATCTCCCACAAAGTGCGGCTCAATGAGGCGATCCACATCATCAGGGTAGGGTCCAGTGGAACATCTCTCGCGGTGGCAGTGGGTTGGTTGTACTTGGTAGCATAGACGGCAAGTATGGGCATGAGACTGTCAACCTGAGCTAGCAGACACTTGCAAGCAGGGAGGACCTTGGGCGCATGCTTCAGATGCATTATGCAAAGCGCTGGGCTGGTATCTCTTAGCATGCGTGAAAGAGACTGTAGAGCATTGTTGATGACGACGGGATCTGTGGAGTTCTCGTCGAGGTCCAGCGTGTCGCCAAGAGATTGTTGTGCTGTGTCATGGGTAGATGCTCCAAATGACGCTCCGCATTTCGAGACTATCTCTTCCCGCGTTGGCTCTTGTTCGAAAACCAAATCATGTGCCTCTAAGCAGCTGGAATTTCTCGCTGCCGTGTCGTTCGATTCCGGGGGGCTTTTGATCTCGAGAGGAGCGTAGCTGACCCTTTCCGCCATCGTCTTTCTCACCATCAATTGCTCCCAGCTGCTTGACTCCTGAATGGCTGCATCCCTGTAAGGCAGGGAGGAGTCTGTTAATCCGTTGACACCTAATGTCTTCAAGCCGCCGGACTGCAGTGTGCCGGGACCTTCTGATCCCTTGCGATGCGTGGCAGATCTCCTCGATACTGGAAGGGGTCTGCGTGGCGAGTTTGGGTGTGGGCAGGCTCGATCATATTGAGGAGACATAAAATCCGGAGGTGAAGGAAAGGGCCCGTTGGTGCGGGTTACTGATCCGGCGGCCATCCGGATGGAGAGATTCTCCTCCTTTTTGGAAAGAGTGCCATTATCCGTCGTCTCAGGTGGTTCTTTCGTGTATCGAGATGAGCCTTCTCCTAATGTATAGCGATGGGGATATTTTGGCAAATCTTGTGGCTGTTGGGCCTCTTTCTTGGGAGACGACGAGGTAGATCGTCTAATGTCTTGCTCACTTGGCGGCAGCATGTTCTTTGGCTTCGGTGCAGATGCGGTCTTAATCGCTGGCATCTTATCGAGGTACGCAGGGCTGGTCGCTCTAGGAGGGGCTTGAGTGCCAATGTCGACCTTTGACAAGGTGTGTCCTAGGATGGACATGTTTGCATCGTGGCTGACATTGGCTTGAGCAGCATGTCGATTCGGAGAAGTCCGACTGTGAGAGGGAGAAGAGTCGACTTTCGACGGGGTCGGGACTGTAGAAGCGGCGGGCTTCTCGTCTTCTTCGTCGTCGGAGGACAGGGACTTGACGGAGTAGTTGTCGGCGATTTCCTCCCAATCATCGTCGGAGCCAATCTTGCCGAAGCTCTCGCACGAAGCCATGATGGCCGTTGGCGCTGAGAATAGTCGCTGGTGCGATGGACGTGACGATGGAGATGGTTTGGAGTTGCAGGAGTCAAGGTAGTAGGTTGTCAGTCGATGAGGTGGCACTCGGTCGGGGCGGGGAAGCTGAGATGGGACGGAAAGTAGGTAGGAGGGAGACCCTGCGAGTGGAAGACAGGAAAGGTGCGTGAAAAGTAAGATAGGTGGCTCTTTCTGGTCTCTCCAGGTGCCCAGGTAATAAGCAGGTGCAGCGGTGACGCGGACAGAAGGAGGCGCGGGATTCTGGTCCAGTCCTTCCTGCCTGTCTTGACCTGGACGGACGCAAAGAAGCGCGCCTCAGGCTGGAGTTTCCTTGTCCAACCGGTGAAGCAGACAGCTGCAGGCTGCCGTAGGTTTTCTTTGGTGGGAGCTATTCAGCTGCTGCTGGCACTTGCACACCGAAGCTTCGACCAATCAGCGAGCTTGAGTCGGTCAGTTCAGCGACTGGCGCTCTAATCGCCCTGCAGATCCCTACCCCGCAGTGGGCAGGAATGATCTGTGCACCTCCTCGCTTGTCTTATCGGTGACTAGAACCCTGTTGGCTGCGACGATAAGTCTCGGGCTGCATCTCGAAGATTGGGGAAGGAGCCATTCAAACCAACATGTTCCTGGCTCCCTTCCAGGATGGCTGTTCTTTCTTGTGGTCTTTCTCCAACTTCATTCTCCAATGTCTCCGGATAAACGACTGCCTTCCTGTCAATCATGTATCGTCAACTAAAAGGAGAGCGATGCTGATCGAAAAATCCGTTCTATTCTGGCGCGCTGGCCTTTGTGCCGAATTCCGTCATCCAGCTGCCGTCGCTCCTTGCGACCTGCCATATCGCAGTCCGCCCTTCTAGATATCATATCCCAAATCTCTATCGCAAACACTGAAATCCCAAACAAAAGAAATTGCCCCAGCAGAATGGTGAGACTGCTACCCTAAACTCCTCTTGCATAGGCTGGCTTGGTTAAGGTAGTTGCTGACAACTCTCCTCGACCAGCAAATACCCCGTCCCAGCCGATATTACAATGAAGCGTCCGACGATCCCATTACTCTCCGATATTTCACCACAATCTTACACGCTCATGCTGCTGTTCTCGTGCTGCATCTTGCGGAAGTTGCCTCCCATCTTCATCAGCTCCAGCCCGTTCTTGATGGGCGGCTCGCCACGGAGCAGGAGACCGATCTCGCTGGGGTGGAACCAGTTCATCCACACCATGACGAGGAACATGAGCGTCGCATCGAAGATGTAAATGTACACCTCCGTCGTCATGAGGTGTCCCTTGTTGCCTTGGAGGTACTCGATCACACGGAAGACGCTTCGCACCCAGATCAGGACACTGGTGACGTACAGTGTCAGGAGGTAGTACTTCCACCGGATCTCGGGCTGGTGAGACTTGGCAGTGGGTACAAGAGCCATGCGACGATGGAATAGTGCGGCTGTGACGATGAAGAAGCCGAACACGAACAGCTGTACGAAAAGACCGACGATGATGGTCTTCTCGCCAATCTCCATCATGTTGTTGCCCTCTCCGGCAGACGCCATCATTCCGCCACCTGCGGTCATTAACATTTGGCTTCTATCGACAGTTCGGGTCCCGTATACATACCGCTGGATTGGAGAAGGAGAGACAGCACATCACCGCAGACAAAAACCTTGGTGAGCCAGCGTCTTTTGATCAGCGCGTGGCTCTCTCCATCCGTCAACATGATGATACGACCGAGAATCATGTAGATCGAGGCTGCCATCAAGGCCGGAGCAATCAGGAGCAGGACATTCTGGATGATGTATGGTCCGAGGGTCCAGCAGCTAGGGTCCTCCATCGTGTTCTTTGCGCGGGCAGCGTAGCCGATCAACTCGCCTGGAAGTTCAAGTTTGTTAGCTGGCTGACGAATCTGGAAATGCTCTTCTCCATTCAGCAGCAAGCAAGCTTACAGAAACCACCAACGACAAACGCAGTCAAGTACCACGTCTTGGTGCGAATCATTTGGAACAGGTGCAGCGCAGTTGTCAAGATGAAGACTACGCAGAAGAAAATCGCAGCCGCCGTCGACGGCTCAAATCGGTAGAAGGCCCATTCTGCGTTGACATAGTCGGGAGTGCACCCTCGTGCCATTGTGATGGTTTCGAATTGCGTCTTTTTGGGGAGTATTGTCGTCGTATCGGTTCTGACAAGGTAGCCAACGATAAAGGACGTGGACGAGTGATGGCAAGGAATGCTATTGTTGTTCTCTGAGTCGTTTGCTGATGTCGACAAGTTGTCTGACTGGCGAGGAAGCTGGGGATATTTCTATCTCTCAATCGGCCGTCGTTTGTTGTGCTTGCGCCCTCCTGAAGACGACGTGCCAAGTCTGGTCCATCGAAAGGACTGCATTCGCCCTGTTGTCAGCCGAAAGAATTGGCATTTTGCTCACCAAACGGCAGGTCTTGGGCGCCTGCGACGGACAAATTTCTCCAATGAAGTGAGATCCGAGTATCACTGCGCCACGGGGGACCCGCGATCCCGAGTATTTGTATCAATAGAATAGGGAGAAATGGAGCCTCCAACCGTACAGCTTGCGTACGAAATACGGAACCAATCACGGCACCAGGAGTACGGCTGGGCAACGCTACGGGCGCAAGGGCTGACGAGTTGACCGGGATGCCCATGGTCTTGGAGCTTCGGGGACACAACAAGCGTCGGGAGACCCGCTGAACTAAGGAGAGACGCCCCGCAATTGCGAGTATTCGCTTTTGTCTCGTATCGACGAACCGACCCGCTGTTTTCATCTTTGATACTCGCATTCTCCTTGGCTTGACTGCCACCGAGATTCCTCTTATTCGATCCGAACCCGCGTGTTCGTACGCCATCTGTCGTCCTTCCTCTCACCAAGACATACCTCTGGGAACGGTTCGTCAATCATGAAGATTAGCTGCGTGGAGAGATCTCATCCGAAACATCAGACAAACACCCTCCTACTTAAGGTATCGCCCGCCGGCCCCCACCAATCCAATGGCAACTCGACGATCCCATACAAAGAGTCGCAACGGCTGCAGGGACTGCAAACGGAGAAAAGTAAAGGTAAGCGACGACCACCCCTTGGATCCGGGACCATGGCACGCGATGAACACGCGGCAACGTTATCTCACTGCGCCCGTCCTGGCGCCACTCGCATGTCATCGAGCCAATGAAGCATGGTGTCACTGACTGCTCCAGTGCGACGAGGCATACCCGTCCTGCTTCAACTGCTCCAGACATGGCATTGTCTGTAGCCTATCAACTTCTCATAGCTCCCCTAGCGACATCAACCCCCAACGGCCACACGTCCCGTCTTCCGCCGACGGATCAAGTCCCCGTTCTAAGTACGGCTTCCTCGACGTGGTGGCCAACCGTACCCGCATGATCCCGTCGGCACCCGCCATTGAGATCTGGGGTCGTGGTTTGGAGCTCATGCACCACTACACACTAGCCACTGCCAACTCGCTAGCCATCCGCCCTGATATGCAGTACGTATGGCGCGTGAATGTCCCAGAAATCGGGTACACGTGCCCTTTCGTGATGCACGGCATCCTCAACCTGTCTGCTTTACACAAGGCCTACCTCATACCCGCAGAACGGGAGACGTATCTTGACCTCGCAACAGCACACCAAAATGCTGGCCTCGAAGGGTTCCGGGCCGAACTCCACAACATCAACGACACCAACTGGCAAACCTTCTTCAGCTTCGCGTCGATTGTAGTCATGTACGTGTCCTCTGTTCCTGTGCGCATGGGAAGCGAAACAGAAACCATTCCGAATATCCTCGAGTTGTTCATGTTTGTGAGGGGTATTCGCGCGGTGGTTGAACCATATCAAGCACGCGTGGTCAGGACCAAGTTCGCCGCCCTGGTGCACGGTGTCTGGACAATAGACCCCCAGGATGCCAATTATAGGTGTGTCTTAGACCCCGACCTGAACACCTCTATACACTAGACCTATTAACAATTATTCCATAGCAATCCCCCAATGCATCTGTCTCCCTTGCCTCCCGACATTTTCCAAGCATTCACATCGCTGGCGACCTTCTTCCGAGAAACTCTCAGCGAAGACTGCCGCGACGAATACCTCAAGGCCGTTGAGGAGCTAGAAAAGGCCATCTACTTGATGGCACATGCAGGCACCAATCTCGAGGTGGGCATGATCATATTCTGGCCGTACGTCATCTCGGAGAACATCATGTCGGATATCCAGGGACAGAACCCGTTCAGCATGGTGTTGCTGTCGTATTTTGCAGTCCCTCTGTGCGTGTTAGAACAGAGGTATTGGTTCTTGCAGGGCTGGAGCAGAAGACTGTTCGAGGTCACTGATGTCGTTCTGGCCGAGCATCCTGCGTTGCTGGAGATGGTGAAGTGGCCCAAGAGGCAAGTGTTTGAGCTTTTTGGGCCGATATGAGAGGCGCATTAGCGCATTGCCATAGCAAAAGATCAAAAAATCGAGGCCACGGAGTTCGCAGTGCCGTAGGCCGTCGGTAATCATGAATGACGGACTTAACGTCCTGCGGTCTCTCTGCGGCGGCTTCTAAGCTCTTCAGGACGTTCCACCAACCACCATGTCCCAATGTTTCTTTCTCCACCACTGAAACCTTGGTCACCGAATTATCAGGCGAAAGTGAAATAATGTCGAAGACGCATCTGCCTGTCAAACTGTCAGTCTTCAGCCAGTCAGGGTTTGCTGAATAACGTAGTCGCTTAGCCCAACTGCGGCTCTGTATGGTTCATTCGTCTTCATCGTCTCTGGCCTCTGCTGTCTTTCTTGCCTGTCCCCACAATTGCCCTTATTTCCCCGATCATTCTTATTGCTCATGTGACTTGAATTAGCGTTTTTCGTTTTTCTTTTCTGCTTTAGTTAATGCTTTTGCCCGGGTAGCGAACATCATATTGCAAGATGAGAGATATTAGGACTACACGGGTGGTCGAGGGAAAAGCTTCACCCGAAAGTCTGCAGAACTTCATGATGATAGGACAAGTTTCAATGTTCAAGTGTATATAAGTTTGAGCACACTTGAATATCTTGATCGGGAGAAATGCGACTTCCAATAGATGACTCTCTACAATCTGCTCCAAGCGTGTTCTTCCAGTTCACCTTACATTTCAAGGCCCATCCAGTCCTGTGTTCCATTCAGACCTGAGGACGTTGAAGGATCACCCATATATATCATCTCGAGGCTCGGGGAGCTTTACACCTTGGGCAAGCAGCACCCGGAATGCGAAAACCTTAGTTGTCGTAACCGTTACAGGCAACCATGTCCGTGTCCTTGTCGAAATTGACCCCAGAGACTCGACGTTCTGTCGCGTACCAACACAGGGCTTTATCTACCCAGCACTATTCGCGTTTTCCCAAAAAGAGATTAGCCATCAAACATGGTGTTTCCTTTATTTTCCCTTTCGTGGAGGACCTGTGTTCTGTAACCCCTTGAAGGGAGGAAACAAGATCATGAAAAACAGCAGAAGGGGAGAAAGGGGAGGATGGCGACGTGTTGGTTTTGCGTGCGTCTGTGTTTGTGTTTCTTCCGTCATGCTGTGGTGGTGGTGCTGACATACCATGGTCTTGCAGGGCACCCAGAATGTCAACTCTGGCCTGAGCTCGTTGGCGACGACGCACATGTTGGTCTTTATGTCGCATGTCTGCGAAGTTTGGGGGAAATTGGTCAGTCTGAAATCTTTTTTCGCCTTTTTCTTTGCGTTTTATTCAGTTGGACTCGACTTACGCCATAGTAGTGTTTGCCTTTGAGAGGATCTGCGTTTGCGCCGAGGGCGAGGAGGCAGGCCCCGAGAATCATGGATGGGAGGTGCATTTTTGGTGGGTGTTGGTTGGGGGCGGGTAGTAGGGAGAGTCTCGACGGTAGATGTTGCGAGATGGGCGGACGAAATCGAAAGCTGACGGTTTAAGTATACGATTCAGTTTAGTAAGAACCCTTGAGGCATGGGAATCTATCTGTACTATATGTGGGAATCTTCTTCCCTCCAGGGTAGAGAGGTTGTTAACCGTGTGAGACCTCCTTTCCAGGCCACTCACTGTTGTGTCTCGCCATTTCCCAGGGAGTGTTCTACATGGTTCACTACCATTGACATTTACAGGGACGTGGACCACGGAATATGAGTAATAATTAAGGTTTGAAAATTCGAACTGCCGTCAAGGTCCATCGCGAAGGGTTGGCAAGGGAGAATATGAGTCTGAAGAAGGACCCCTTTGCGGTGTCCGCGGCAATTGACCTTTTGGTGGCTGCCTTTTATTGACTGGGGATGGAATTTGACGTCGTGGGCAGCCTTTCCTCATCGTGGGAACAGTGAGCTTTGGGAGGTTGTTGACAACTGCAATTGGAACACGCACTGCGATCGGCTTCGGCTAATCCGTAGTTGGCCCTGCAACACCCTCCACTTGCGAACACAACCGACGATGGGTCGCATCGCATTCTAGACTTGATAGGACCGCTTGCATTCCGCATCTTCGCCTGCGAACATGCCCCATAATGTTGCAGACCACCAACACGGCGACCCCAAAACTGTCTGTTCCAAGCGTGAATGTAAAAGCAGAGAACAATTTACAAGGGATCCAGCTGCAAGCTGCTAATCACGATGTTGGGATGAACGAGGGGCGAGTAGACAGTTGCTGTCCCTGGGGCGCTAGCAGGGACCGGGGCTCTACTCTTTTTCGACGCCGCACGCTAAGAAGCGAACCCCAGTCAGTCGGCCGGTCCCGGGAGGCCCCTTCACCTTCAATCATCCAGTCTTGCATGGCTCCTATTTCACTCGTTTATTTCGTCGATGACAGTAGATAACTAGTTTTTGAAGCGTTCGGAACTATTGTGGAGTTTTTAGAAGAATACCGGTCAAAAAGCACATACCCCAACAAGCTCGACTCATGGAGTCGTGCGACTCTCTGGGGATACCTGGCAGTCACCGGACGCGGGAGGACCAACATGCATCTGGAAGCCCTTCCGACTTCCCAGAAACGGTCTCCATCCCGCTCGTGCAGGGTGGAGATGATACCAAACTGATGAGCTGTTGGCGAACGTAGCATCCCACAACCCGGTGGCATGCAGCCAAGCCGCATGTCGGAAGAATCTGCGTCGAATATTTATACTTACGCGTGAGACACATCCTCTCAGCTTCTTCACCAGCCACTACTTCTATATGAATTTCCTAAGATCTTTCGAACGGTTTCCCTGCCTCCTAAAGCTCAACCTTCGTCATGAGGTCTGTTTCTCTGGCCCTTCTGGCTCTCGCGGGTCTCCATAACCGCCATACTGCTGCTGCGCCCGCCAACAATACGCATACCGAAGTTTGCACCGACCCTCTTATTAGGCATGAATGGCGACAGTTGTCTTTGGAACAGAGGCTGGACTACATCAATTCTATAAAATGCCTGATGACCCTTCCTTCCGAAGGCAACGACCTGTGGCCCGGTGCAAAGTCACGATACGATGATTTCCAAGGTATGCATATCTACATGACCAAACAAGTGCATTTCAATGTAAGTATTTCCCAAAGATAGTCTAGGGTCAATAAGCTGGTTAGAAAAGGAGCGCGCTGACCGAAGTGGGCGATAGGGACCGTTCCTCCCGTAAGTCAACAACGCTGAAGTGAACCAACGAGGACATCGTGCTGAAGGACATCAGATGGCATCGCTGGATGCTGTATCTCTTCGAGTCAGAACTGCGCAGCAAATGTGACTACAAGGGCACCCTCCCGTACTGGGACATGGGGTTGGACAATACCGCCGAGGGTTTTGCCAATTCGCCCGTCTTCGACAACGTCTACGGCGTGGGGGGGAATGGACCATACATCGAAGATGTCACCGATCCGATTGAGTTCCCCGTTCAGAAGCCAATTGAGATCCCGGAGAGATCTGGCGGCGGTAAATTTACCATTGAATCTTCGCGCGCACGCCGACTAACTTGATGATCCAGGTTGCGTCCAAGACGGCCCTTTTGCTAACATTACTGTCCCGATGGGCCTCGGTACACTTCCCTCTTTGGTTCCAGAGATGAAGTTGAAGTTATCGGTGTTGACAATACTAACAATATGACACAGGTTATTCGGTCGAGTCGACTCCCCACTGCCTCCGCCGCGATTTCAGCTTGCCCATTATCACGAGCGCTCTCAGTGACGAAGTCATCAATCGGACCCTATCTGCGACCTCATTTGATGCGTTCAGCTTGCATATTCAGGGCTACAGCATGCAGGTCAGCGGCATGACATTGCACGCGGGCATGCACTTGGGAATCGGTGGTGCAGTTGGAGATGTAAGCCCTACTCCACACCTATTCATATCTTTTCAGGTTATATTGGTGAGCTAACTCTAGCTTCTCTAACAGGTTGCTGATATGTACTCATCACCTGCCGACCCTGTTTTCTACTTCATCCACGGCGCTCTAGACAAGATCTGGAACGAGTGGCAGCGCATGGGTAGGTCACTCTCTGCTTGTCGGACTTGAATTCCATGTCTCACCATTCGAGGTTGTTTTCTTCATTGGCGAAACCAAATTTGGGTTTCATGGGCTTTCTTGCTGACACCCATTTCCTCACAGACTGGCCCGCTCGTAAGACGGACATTGGCGGACCTGACATCATTTGGGCATACCCTTTCAACTTCTTCGGGGATGTCGCATACGAAAACATCACTCTGCAGTACCCTCTGTCTTTTCCAAACTTCAGTGGGAATATGACTGTTGCTGATATGATGGATATTCATGGTGTGCCCTTTTGCTATGAGTATAGATAAGTCAAATAGCTTGAGTTTGTCCGCGTAGCGGTCATTGCACAGTTGAGGGGTCTCTTTGGAATTGACCTCTAATCAACATTGAAACTAATTTGCTTCATACACCCTGTTAAGAAAACATAGGCATGCTAGGGAGGTCCGCATTTAGAAAGAGGTTTGCTGCCCGGGCGTATGAACACTGATAGCCTTCTTTAGCCAAAGTAGGAGATATACAACTAGTAATAATATTATTATTTCGTCGTTGTTATCTTCGTTGGTATATTTATCAGTATTGTCGCTGTCGTTACTATTATAATCAATACCTCTTGTTGAGCTTAGGCTACCATTATCCTGTTATATCGTCCGTCAGGTCAGGTAGAAGTATCCGCCCGGATAGCAAAAGTGTTTTCAAAAGCTTCGATGACGCCATCAACTTCACACGACTGCGTATGCCGAAATTCAAAGTCTATATTAACCATATGATTCGTCCTCTCAAATTATAAAGAACTCTGCGTTTCTTCATAATGGGCCAACAGCCAAGAAGAGGGGAAAAGATAAGCAGTATGAAAGTTAGTTCCACCCCAAGCGTGGTTGAACGCAATCCATGTCTATGACATGACCCTGTAGCTGCAGGAGGCCGACCAGGTGCTCCACTTAAGTGAGACCACCTGCATCCAGGTGGAAATTCCAGGAAGGCGAAGTGCATAAATTGTAGTAAGAAATGTATTCAGAAGCGATGTTGGTTTCATCGAGGCAAGCTTTCATACCCTCAGTGACTATCGTCTTTTTCCGCCATGGCTTCTTACACCTTGGAAGAGCGCCAGCGAGTTTACCGGACCTGTCGGGCAATCTTCAGCGGTGACGCTGCTCTCTTTCGCAAGAATAAGAAGATCAGAGAAACCCTCCTTAACAATCGCAGTTCGCTGAACCATGTCTTCCAGGACTTTGGTGAAGCAAAACTCACGGATATTGCCAAGCAGTTGCTAGAAGGTCGAATATTTGAGTCGGATCTCCGAGCCAAAGTTGAGTTTCCTGAGCTTTTCAGGACATCCCCACAACGTGATGCTCAACGAGAGGCGTCAGAAGTCGATGCAGCAAAATCAGTCGCGGATTACCTTGGTGAGATCGCGCGTTTTGAGGAGGAAGAAGAGACTCCCGAGGAAAATCATCTAGAGTTTCATACGAGACCGCTGAAGGATGAAGTGGTCAACAGAGGTTGATCAGAAGCCCTTCTGCTCAGCAAGTACATGCCTTCTAACATATGGTCCAGATACTGCTGGAGTACCCACCTCAGTCGAATCACCCGTACCATCGCTGTATCCCTCTTACATACCATACAGTGCACAACACGCCATTCTCACTACGGCTCAGACGGTTTTAGAGGAGTGTTGCTTTGATTTCGCCAGCAGGACCATTCCGGACGCACTCTGTGAGAGAGGATGGGATTGCGCATCTGCAGTAGAGCTCAGCAAGTGGGCCAAAGTCCTCCACAAAGAGTTCTCTCAGGGTCTGCCAGGTGTATCTATCCAGTCTGCGTTGGTTTCAACTCATCAACTGCGACACACAGCCGTCCATCGACTACCCACTACCGCTCGCGGTATCAGTCGGCTTCTGGAGTCGGCCGTGAGACTTGCAGAGGCTCTAAATGATGTCCCTCGCGCCGCTCAGTTAGAGGAGCTGAAGTCGGAGTTGGATGCGAAAATCAAAGCCATGGAGCTAAGCAAGAACGTATTGGAAGATCGCGCGGCGACTGGGATGGAAGAAATACGTCGCCAGCGAGAGGAGCTCGATCGCCGGGAAAAGCAACTCGTTTTAGACATGTTGACCGAGGACCGCGAGTACAAGCAACTGGTTGGGAAACTTCTTGTGGCGTCAGTCAATGACATCTTTGATGGCAGAACCGATGATGGACTGGGGAAGGGACGTGAGCTGTTAGATGGGGAAGATGATGTCAACGGCGTCGAACTCAAGTCGATGGAAGAGAGCGACGATGAAGGAAATGTACACTTAGACGCTATACTATGAGAATTGCTCTGTCCTACAGTAACAACCTAAAGTCATGGAGGCATGACTCTACTCAGCGCTAAGAATAAGGCATGCCTGCGGAAATGAGTCGATAAATCTATCTTGGTCCTCAGCGAAGTCAACACTGACCGGGCCCGACGACAGACCTCTAGTGTCCCCCAGGGAGTTTCAGGTTCTTCTTTCCGTCCAGATCAGGTAAATACAGTATGGCCTTGGTTTTGCGAATGCGAATTTCCCAGTAAACGAAAGTGAAGGAAGGACAGTAAGTGTCTTCTTACCTTACTCATTATTAAGTTTGTCAGGAGCACAACATTCTACGATTGGTGTTGGAAATGCAGTCTCTTACATAATCAAGGGTGTGTCAGAGTCCCTTTATATGTCAGCTGATGCGTAGCCTCCGGGCCTCGTGTTGGCTTATCTACAGCTCAAGGCTGCGGGAATTCCTCGCCTCGTTTCTACACCTGCCTACAGCACGCAACACCTTTGCCTCCTCGGTATCTAGTCGTCATGAGCGACTCTTTCATGGCCAGCATCGGCGCGGAAATCAGCAGTGTCGAATTCCTGGACTTTGCCAAGGACGCCCTCTCTGGTGTGTCACTGATCGCAGTCGATCTAGGCGCTCGCACGGGGCTGTGCTTTGCCGGTTGCCTCGCCGCCAAACTCCTGATTGCACGCGCGGCTTTAGAGTCAGTAGACGATGACGAACTTCCCAGACTCCAAAGAAGAGTACCCAAGCTCCTCGAAGAGTTGGAGCGTGTTTCTTCAGTATGTCACTCCTGACTTATACGTCGACCGGAGTTGTTATGGCTGACATTGTCTATAGTGGCCCGAGCAGCCTGATCCCAGTTACCAAACCCTTCGAGCCGTCACTAAGTCACACGATAAAAGGGTCAACGAACGTGTGCAACGGGCTATCCTGAATTTTGCGAAGTCTTCTCCACATATAGTGAAGCAATATTGCAAGAACCTAGACGGCTTCTCCAAGCAGTTCTTAGCGGCCGACGACTTAGGAAACGTCCGCAAGAAGATACCTGGCTTAGAGGGTGTTGTCAAAGAGTACCCAGCACGTGTGAATGCTGAGCTCTATCGAATTTTAAAGTCGCACTCCCAGTGCTCATGTCTAGCCACTCGCTCGCCTACCCGCGCCAGGCACCACGGAAGGCTCCGACTTCGTGAGAATATTGCCGAAGTTGACGGTTACGTGGAATTTGACATGCTGTTTTCCGCGTCACCCTCCGCGTGGGATCATTGGCAGGACCTACAGCTCCGCGTATCCACCAAGAAGCAAAACGTCAGAACCATCAAATTCAACACTGAAGGGTCGGTTAGAACATCGAATGACAGCATCAATACCTTCAGGAAGAAGATAAAGGTTGTCCAACCCAACGAATTCTGCAATCTTGTCAAGACTAAAGTAGGCTGTCGGATCTGCTGCCAAGTTGAAGATTCGGAGTTGCGGCAACTGTACGATGGGTTTCCTGTGGTTCAAGACGTCGAATCCGGTCCAAGTTTCTCGCTGAAGAACGTTCTCGACATGGGGCGTCTGTCTAATCGCATGAAGCTAGTGCTAGCTTACATCGTCGCAAAGTCCTATTGGCAGTACTACGACTCTCAATGGATGGACTCCCCGTGGACGAGTGACTCCATCCATTTTCTTCGGGAGCCACAGTCGGAAATCGAGAGTGGTTTCAATGGAGCTCTGTTCGCTTCGAAGCCCTATCTTGTCATCGAATTCTCTGAGCATGACAGCGAAAGCGCCGAGTACTGTGGTAACTTCGGTGTCATCTTCCGCTACCCACGCCTACTATCCCTTTGTATTATGCTCATAGAAATAGGGAGAGGTCAAAGCTTGAGGTTTGAGAGCCACAGCTCGGTAGCCGCTAATCTCAACGCAAAATGGGACTTGGCGAAGCGGCTTACCGGTACGAGCAGAGCTTGGGGCGAATTCGATTATCCACACTACCGTAACGCCATCAGGAGCTGCCTTGCCTTTGCTCCCTTGGAGCAAGATATCGCGACCGTTGAGAAGGATGTGTTCGCGAGAAAGGCTGCTATTCACAATTCAGTCGTGCAGCCCCTGGAAGACCTCCTGAATCAGCTTGGATTCGCCGAAAACCTGCATGTCTTGGATCCTATTGACACAATTCAAGAGTACAGAGGGGCTTCTGAGGTTCCTCCTGCTCCAATCATGCCCGCACCGACGAGCGAGGTCGATATGTCAGTCCGATGGCTTGACGAAATCAATGCTATCAATCGCTTCTTCAGTAGCAGAGTGCCTCCCACGACAGTCAGTGCACCACGAGTGGCGATTCTCGATACGGGCCTCGACGATGAGTCTGTGTTTTTCAACATGCCCGGACGCAGACAGCGAATCAAAGGTTGGAGAGACTGGGTTGACAGATGTGAGAATCCGGTCGATGATAACGGGCATGGAACTCATACCACGGCCACTGTGATGAAGGTTGCACCTTATGCTATGGTTTATGCGGCAAGAGTAGCAAAGGATAGGAACGGTCTCAAAAATGCAGCACACGTAATTATAGAGGTAAGAACGAGAAGTGGCACTTTTCGTTGTTGAAATACCTGACAAAAGAACCGTAGGCTATCAGCTGGGCGGTAAACGAAGTCAAGGCGGATATCGTCACCATGTGCTTTGGCTTCGAGAACGAGATTCCAAGTATTACGGAAGCTATCATGAGGGCTATCTTGGATCGCAAAGGAAAGATTCTATTCTTCGCCGCAGCTTCGAATTCGGGTGGTAATCGACGGGAGATGTTTCCCGCAAACCTCGACTACGTCCTATCCATCCGCGAGACCAATAGTCGTGGCGCCTTCTCTGACACAAATCCACCGGTCGATCCAAATGGACCAGCTGTTTTTGGTACCCTGGGCCGTGATGTTCCGTCGGCGTGGCTCAGCAGCGTGGAAGGTGAGATTGCTAAATCTGGGTCATCGGTAGCCACAGCTGTGGCGGCGGGCATTGCAGCCATGCTCATAAGAATCGCGGTTATTGGAATTGCAGATCCTGCAATTCAAATGCCAGTCGCCATACATAAACTATGGACGAAACGGGGGATGCAAAATGTTCTGGTGAGAATGTCACAGAATATGGGAAATCGGTCATATTTCATCTCACCCATGGGGTTTTTCGTAGGGAAGGACCCTGAGAAGGCTTGGACGTCTATTGCCGACGCCTGCTCGATATGAACGAGTTAACTGCAGTCAGGGGAGATGGCAATTGTTTACAAGGTTAATGTAACATGATATTCAACGGGCTCATGATGAGGGAACCAGTCATATCGTTAAACATCAGAGTTGAACTAAATATCACCAGCGTGCACGAACACAGTACCTCCACTGTCTTCTCTCCAGACCTCCTCGCTCTCAATGACCATCTCCATTTGTTGTGCGACTTCTTCCAGTGCTTCCATATCTCCAATGCCGATCTCAATATCTTCCTCTTCTTCACTAGGTTCGTCTGTATGTAGAAATGCGGCATCCGATTCGAAAACATCAGCTGTCAGTCTTTGCTTCGATCTCCCTTTCACTTTGATCACATGTACCTGATACGCTACCACCACATCCTCATCCCCACTTTCGAAAGACACTGCTGTTCCCTTCGATCTTTCACTATCCACGCTCGACCCGATGTCTACTCCAATCGCCTGAGCGGCAGGCGCTGTCGCTGCAAGTGAGCCGCCAATGCTGCGGCCGACCTCCGATCTGACGACCAGACCTCGAGCGATTTTGACACCTGAGATGAGATAGACCGGTGCGCGACCAAATAGGCCACTTTTGATTGCCGCCTGGACCCTAGGTTCCTTGAGACGCGATTTCAATTCAGCATCACCATCGGCAACGTCCTCTGGAAGATACTGCGTTTCGAGTCGGCTAATGGAGAGCGAATTGGTGACGTCTTGAGCGCGGGAAATGCTGATACTGAGCCCCGCAGCATCGAGAACTTGGCCCCAGAGGGATAGTCTTAAGGAGCGGCCGGTTTGACGGCTTGCCTCGTGGTTGTATTGGAAAATGGTTTCCACGGAAGGTGGGACAGCAGGCTGCGAGAGAGGCTTTGCCGGCCGGAACGGATCGGAAATGATATTGCCTATTTGTATCACGCCTGTACGTTTGTACGTAAAGTTTGGTGCCAGAATGTATGTTCTTGTTGCCATTTTCCTAGGTTTTGGAGGGGAAGGATGATGGCCGATGACCCAAGACAGCAACGATTAATCTCGAGAGGAAGATCTTGTCCGGCTAGATGTGTGATGGTCCTAGTTTAATCAGGCTTCATGCTTTGATGAGCGACATTGCGGGCATACCGCGAGGGGCTTTCTCGCCCAATGAGGTACGCACACGATTATTCAGGTTAGACGCTCCGTGTGATAAAAGTGTTGTCAGTCCTAGGTAGGTAGTTACACAGATTCTAACCCATGGCATTGGGGGGTATTCGGGGACTTAAATGATAGGTCGTGTCAATTTAAGCGGCCCTGCTGGAATACCCGGCCCTTCTGTGATTGGTAACTTCCCTTCTTTTGGTGGTAAGCATATCACATTTCGATGTGCAGAGAGCAGGACCTTTGCATCAATATATGCAGCCTGCTGTGCCCACCCTTACAGATGCTTGCTCACTTGTGACTGGGTAAGATGCGTCTCGGCGCAAACAGCATACAATAAATGGCTTAATCGGCCCATGTACCTAAGCCCGACGGCGGTACTCGTTCACAATGATTGTTGTTTCGTTCGCTCCGTACCTTATGGAATCGTCTGCGAGAAATCAATCCGTACGGGATTCTTTCATCGGCCAAGGCTCCATAGAAGCTGCCGCAAGACAATGTCAGTTAGTACTGAGACAGTGCACTCAAATCGCGCCGTTAATGCAATTTGAGTGGGCCGAGAATAGGCTGGCTGAATTCAATATGTGGACGGCGATGACGGGCGCTCTAGCGGGCGGCACGGCTTCGCTTGACGCAAGGCTAATCGCGGAGAGGGAGACAAGCAATCTGATGATTGGGATACTTGTCTTACTACTGACATGCCTAGAAAAGTGTCAAAGATCAGGTTGGCAATGCATCCAAATAGAACATAGTTACAGCTGATACTGACTTGACCTTTGGAAGCTTTGAGCTCTGAGGAAGAAGCAGACAGAGACGGCGACGATAATGAGTCCGAGTGGCGTGGGGCCAACTCCATTAGGCAGGATGCGCAGACTCACCTCGACGCCGCAAGGGATATCCCACGAGGCTTTTCACCTTGGTCTGACGAGTCCTCGTCCAGTGAACACGAGACAGATTTAGAATTGAGGAATGGTCAATCTCAGCCGCCATTCAAGCCCAAAGCCGAGGTAGACCAGATCATCGATCAGCTTATGTCTCCAGCCCTAGCCATACGGAAGTCGGGAACCAGATCACGACTACATAAGGCCGACAGGACGTTCGAACCCGAGCGCTATCGAAGGCTACGTATACACCTGGAAGTCATCGTTCTGGCTAGAGGGAGTCAACAGGGTAGTGCGTCGTATTGCATCAAATCTGAAAGCCTCACGCCGATACAAGAACGCTTGGTACTCGCGAACCTGCGGCGGAGAAACAGATATACATATGCACACAGACATTCGAGAAAGCTAGCATCGGATGCTTTCACTCCCAATTATGTATCCCAAGCTTCGGCGAGTTCTGGGCCCTCGGGATATGCTTCTTGTCAAGAAAACACCCAGACACGGCCTCCGAGGCCAACCGAGAAAGTCAACAAGGCAGAAAGGCCTGCACCGGATGGACCGAGAATGCCTAACTGGCATGAAGCCTTGACGACAACATCGGCTTCAGCAGTTGGCCACGCAATTGACTTCGTTTCCCAAAGACCACCTACTCCATCCAGAGTCGCGAGAACGAATATTACAACGACGACGGCCAAGGTTCCCTATCCACAGCCTCCGAAAGCGAGTAGACTCCTGCGGTTTTTCCAATGTCCTTGTTGCGCTCAGAGCCTACCGGAATCGTATCGCCAAAATATTGCATGGAAGTAGGTCTCACATATTTGGTTGTATTTCACTCCGCCCGGAGTAAGCGCTCGAGTGTGGTGGTAACTTTTACAGAAAGCACCTGATGACAGACATCTGCCCCTATACATGCATTCTGGACGACTGCCTCACACCCAACACACTGTATGTGACGAGGAATGATTGGGAAAAGCACGTCGAGAAAGATCACCAGCAGTGCTGGCAATGCCAGATGTGCACGATCCCTGGAAGACCACTAGTCGTATTTCCTTCCGTCAATGATTGTGTCAGTCACCTACACCTTCGACACGACGATACTATCGACCCGAGTCAACATCCAAATGTTGTAGCTGAGGGCGCTCGGCCGGCTCCATTTGGAATAAACAGCTGCCCATTATGTGACTCGACTGGCTCAGGAGACTCTCCAGAGCTTCTAGACCACATTTTTGAGCACATGCACGACTTTTCCCTCAGGTCTCTTCCCTGGCCCATGGACGATGTCGAGGGCGATGAGGACTTTGATGACTTGAGCAATATCTATTTCGATGCCCACAACTATTTTAGTCAGGAACAGGATGAAGGCTCGATGCAGGACAACTTCAACAATTCAGACCGTGACTCCAACGGTGACACCGACAGGCGTCCGTGTTCTCTTCCACACAGCCATTCGAGCTCAATGTCGTCGTCTAGTGCATACGAATCCGACGTGAGATGGGGAGACAGTGCCTCTAGGCCCGAAAGCCAGGTCGGCTACCAGGCTGAAGATTTAACCTCAGATTCTGGCTCTACCTCCGATACAACTTCCGATGCACACGGTTCCGCACATCCTGTAGCTTGGATGGCGACTCAGAACGAGCCCAGTAATGAGCTTCATAACGATACCCAGCATGAGGCTCAGAACGACTCCCCGGAAGATCGCCAGCATGGGCCCGAGATTGAGTCCCAAAATGTGCGTCAGACCGTAGTCCAAGCTGCGCCTGGATCCTTGATCTCAGGTGATTCTGATGAATCGGTTATGGAGGATGAGGACGAGGACGAGTACGAGGAGCAATATTCTTACTACAACGATGAAAATTCTGACTACAACGAGTCTGGTTCCGAGGCGGAGAATCCGGCGGTGTTGGCAGACGCATCTGAACGTGTAGGTGAAAACTCGAATACGCCAGAGGACGCCAGCGACATCATGGCAACGACATTCGACATCTTTCAGCAAAGCCCTGACTAGACCCATGGTGCTGTGGTTCTTATTTTGTACTCAGAGTTATTTCTCGAGAAGGCTCAGATTGCGAGGAACTGTACTTTGGCTTTCTGCATCCATGGAACTCTTTTCTTTTGTCAACTGTCCAAGAACGTATGTGTTACTCAAGGAATCTCAGGTGGGTTTGAAATGAATGGAACGTCATCTCAAAATCATAGGAGATCCTTCACACTAATTTCAGGTCCTCAAGACTGTCCTTAGTTCAGTACTGCAAACCCCTTCATTTCCAGTCACAGCACTCCGGGTATAAACCGCTTAGTCTTAACGTGCCATCGAACCCACTCATTCCCAAACGTCTTCTTCAACATCTCTTCTTCGTCTTGTACCCTCAACAAAACCTTCCTCGCCATGATCAAGGCCGCGATACCATAGCATATCAAACCCCATCCATCGAGTCGGGCCCGCAAGCTTTGGGGAATCCAACACCCGGCAACTCCATCCCAGCGAAACAAGTACGCCAAGTTGGCCAACAACACGAGAACTTGCCCGGTGTATCCCGGATGCTGGATATATCGGTACACTCCCGTTGTCGTGAGTCCACTCGGCTTGGCGAGCTGGAACGTGAAGTTCCCACCGAGCTGGGCGAACGCGAGAAGGCGAAGGGGTGCGCCGACGCCGATGATGAGAAACAAGCACGTGGCGGTGTGTCTGTTCCATCCGAAGAGTTCAGGATTGACATTGTCCGGGTTGTGGCATATGTAGTTGGTCTCAGGAGACGAGAACGCTACGATGGCATGACATGCGCCAACAGCCACCGTGACGACGCGCCGCACGAATGAGGTTTTGGGCGTCGCCCAGATGCCAAGGCGGTCTTTTCCCCATTTTTCTGTTGCTTCGTTTGGGGCTTTGGAGCAGAGGGCCGTGAGAATGCTGGCCACGACGACAGCCGTTGAGAAAGACAGGGGTTGCCAGGATGACATGGCGACTGCGTTTGCTATGCCGATTTCTACAAATGATTTCTGAAAGCTGGAAGGAAACACTCTGGTCGACGGAAATAGTCAAGATGAACGGGTGGGAAATGGGCTGTAGAGATATGGTTGTGGTCTGAAACGGCTTCACCATGTGAACCTAGGTCCAGGCGGCGTTCGGAGAATCGAATGCCGTTTCCGGTCGGCGTTCCGGCGTTCAATGCCGGTCTATCCGGCTTTCAGTCCCACTCCGACATCAACCTCAAGTCATAACCTAAACTCATAAACCGTCACAATCTCCATCTCCGAGCGCGGATTCCGGTCACTTTTGACGGTTCGGAGGAGCATTGGCGGCATTAACAAGAAAGGCTCCGCATCACCGGCCACACATGCAATCCCGCAAACGACACGCCGAGTACGGGACAGCATGCTCCGAATGCTCGCGCACCAAATCCCGCTGCATATCAACTTCTCCGGGATCTCCCTGTGAAAGGTGACTCAATGCTTATCTCGCCCAGGCGCGGCGACTGACTTGTGCTCCAAGATGCAATCGTCTCGGGAAAGCATGCATCCCATCAACCAACAAACGCAAGCCAAAGAACCCGACGAGCGAGGGTCAATCTCAATCCAGTCAGCTGGAAGCAAAGATAGATGGGCTAGTGTCACTGATCACCAATAACACTCAAGCTACAAGCAACTTCGTCTCTCTGCCAGTGACGCGATCACTTAACTCTGACGACGACCTTCTTTCCTACGTCAACGAACTGTCCTTGTCAGTAAACGAAGACGACTTACTTTCCAACTTCGTTCAAACCCATCACCCTCATCTCCCATTTCTGTCCTTCCCACCTGAACCATCCCCAAGCACTCTGCGTCATGAAAAGCCCTTCCTCTGGCTTTGCCTCCTCGCTGTCTCCCCAACTCACACCCTCACCCAAGCCGGTCTCAACAGCAAGATCAGAGCCGTCGTGGCCGAGCGCATAGTCCTCAACCTCGAAAGATCGCTCGAACTCCTGCAAGGCCTTCTCGTGTGCATAGCATGGTACCCGCTCACCCCCAACAGCCCCATTCCTCAATCAGCCATGGCTGCCTCCGACTCATACTGACGACTCCCACATACTTCAGGGGCAACTTCCAAGTCCACCAACGCCCGTTCCTAACCCTCTTCACCCAGCTCGCAACCACAATCGTCTTCGACCTGGGGCTGAATCAGCCGCCGCAGGTCGTGCCGGAGGCGATGCTGCGGTTGACCACCCATCGGCCGTGGGTGTCTGTGACTCGCACCGTCGAGGAGCAGAGGGCTGTGGTTGCGTGTTATTATCTCAGCTCCGTGTAAGTCCCCTCCTTTGCCCTTTTCTGACGATAGCAGACGGCTCGGCTGACGATATGAGGTCCAGTGTGTCGTCGTACATGCGTCGAACGGATAGACTTCTCTGGACGCCGTATCTGAGTAATTGCCTTGACGATCTGTCAAGAACCGGCGTACCTGGCGATATCTCACTCGTATCGATGGTAAAGGTTCGGAGGATCCTGGAGAAGGCATTCTATTCCCCTCCAACTGCACAGACACCCATTTCGCACGTTCCTCCAGAGTTCGTTGCTGCAATGTTACACACCGAACTGGACAAACTCACCGCAGACACACCTCATACCGCAGAAAACTCCAGTAAACCCCTCCCTCGCACCCTCAAACGAATCCAAGCGGCAATCACTAAATTGTATGAACAGTAACATCAAGCCACCTCACCTACGCCTCCTTCGCCATCTCCGAATTCGCCCTCTCCTCCCCGTCCCCCGACCCGCAACACCTACACGCAACATACCAAGCCCTCTCATCCTACCTCACCGCCCTCCTCTCCTTCCCACCAAGCGACTACCCAGGCCTCACGCTAGCCGAGCTGTACCAGATGATGCACGCAGCCCTCTCGACCCGCAAACTGTCCGCCCGGCTTACGACCAGCGCGTACGACGAGCAGCGCGTGGGGAAGCTCGCGGAGTGGTATCAGCAGGTGATGACGAACCTCAAAGAAGCCTCGACACGTCCCGGTGCGAAGAAGGATGGGAGGGCGGCTGTGTTTGGTAAGTTGGCTGGTATGCTGGAGTCGTTTGGCCGGGAGGAAAGGGAAGGGCCTGGACGGCTCAGTGACGAGGAGTTGAATATAGATGGGATTGGGAGTGAGGTGTTTCTTGGAGAGGAGTGGTTGGGCATGGTGGACCAATCCGGGTGGACATTCTGAGGGTCCTCCATTTAATGGTCTCATTCAGGAAGTGTTCTTGAGATGGTATTGAGAAGATTAATAGCGCAGGACTTGAGCTAGAGTTATCGGTGTGAAACGGGGTATCCAACAACACCATGACACCAATGAGAGGCTATTACATTAATCTACTTATGATGGGAGCATCGGCAGACAAAAACCAAAAGAAAAAACAAAAAAAAAGAGACCAGAAGAGCCGCCAAAACCTGGTGAGAATCACAGACATACACGTACCGAAGCCTGATGAACGATGAAGTCTTCCGTCCTGGGCGTGGTAGAATTCAAACTCGAGCAAATGAAACGCCAAATCTGTTAACCCTGATTGGCGGACAGCACACTCCTCCTACGTGGTGTTCATTCTTCATTGGCTGGGTAGTTTCAGCCTTCAGGGTGATTCCACGACCGGAACGAATCCTGATATGCGCAACTGTGGGTGTCCCATACTTTGACAGGGCATGGAAGATGTGACAGAAGATTTGCCCCTTTCTAAGTCTGGTCGAGGATTCATACACCATCGCTTTCATATTTAGTTGCTGTGTTAAGAAGTCTCAAACCTATCTGCAATGACTTTGTTTCCAACACAGCTCAGATCCGTAAGGACGTATGGGATCATTCTACTGTGGAATTTAATCTGCCATAAGTCTATGTTAGATGGTGTGGGACACATCATCTCGGGGCCGTGAAAACTTGGCCAAGAAAAGCGCCCAGATGCCAGTACACTGTACCATTCGGCCCCAACGATCGTCACTTGGGCAGCGGTCTTTATGCGCCCAACGCAAAGCTTCCCCAGGGTGCTTCAATCTAGGGGGACCTCAAAGGCTAAACTGTGGGACTTTCGTCAGGCGATGATGGCGGCGGCTTGGAGCATCCGTACGGGTCCCCTTCATCGGCGTCGATTCGCGGGATGAGACATGCCTGCTCCCGTGTGGAGGAGGGCCACCCATCGGAGCCGCCCTCGGCGGGGAAGGGGGTCGTGACGATCACCTTTGGAAATTTCAGGTTGTGGGAGCGAATAGGGCTCCGTCGACCTGGGCAAATTTCCAATGCTAATGCTACTCATCTATAATGCTGCCCTGATGCATGAGCTGACAACTGACGAACATCGATAGCAGATGTTAGCCCGAGGACGTTTGGGTCTGAGCCGTCCCGAGCTCCTGGAAAAAAAGCAGGCGCGTGTTACAAGGGAGGCAAACAAGCTGGGCAATGCCCGCCTTGACCACAATGACTTCATTGTGGACATTGCAGCCGCGCGAATGTGGAAACGGTTTGATGACATCTTCCGCGGGAGCGGCAAAGCCAAGGCAAACGGGTTCCGACGTGTCCAAACGGTTTGCTGTTGCTTCAGCTGTGCGAGGGCGATAGTGAAGGGCGATCAAGACGTCAGGGAGGCAATCTTCGTTTCAGAAGACGAGCCGCGGGTGTGGCTCGCTGATTAATGACGCCGAAACGGTCATCTGAGAAGTGATTCAAGCCCGTTTGTCTGAGACGGTGATGGCCAATCGGTTGACGAATTCATGTCCTCATCAGGTGGCCAGCCACGTGCCGACGTCAGCCTTGTGCTGTTTCTCGTCCACCTCCTTGTGCGAGCTTGTGTAGAGACATGCTGGTCCATCGGCAGAATGACGTCAAGTGTGGTTTTACATGGTGTTGAAGGTGCCTTGCAACCCGGGGCAGCTGCAGTAATGCAGCGCTAGGGGGAGCTGGGAGCACGTTCAACCAAGGGGCCGTTCCAACTAGCGACGATCATTTAGAGAAGAGAACGACGAAGCGTGTGTTGCAACAAATGGCTGGCTTCTAAACCGCAGGCTCTACCCCGTGAGCTGACGAGGCTTTCCGCCGGTCAACCCGACCTGGGCGGGTGTTTGGGTGACGAGTGTCACTTGACGATTACTTCGATCGCATCAAGAGAGCTGAAAGAAAGGCGGCTATTCAACGCGCTGTGATAAACAGACTGTGACTGGTGTCGAAGCCTGGCAGCAAAGCGGATGCCTTCCCCAGAGATGAGGTCACGCGCATTGGCCAGCCAAGGCAGGCCGGACATGGATGCAACACGAAGAACCCGGAATTTGCGACCGATAATCTGAAATCTGAGCATCGACCAGTTGAGACTGCAAAGTCAGAGCAGCCAGCTTCCCGGGAGGTCAGATTCTGCTTCGATTCGCATCGAAATGGAGCACCGAGCCTGTGGAATGTTGAGGCGCGAAGCGATGGGAAGGGCCGCTGGCTAGATGTCTCGTGACGGGACGAGATTTGACGACGTTGGAAAGCGGCGAGACACTTGCAGTTGGAGGGGTGGCTGGTAACGCAGGGAGTGTGGCTGCTATTGCTGCAGAAAGGGTCCTTGAGGTCGAAGGCAAGGCAGGCATTCAGGGCATCGCCGACTCGCCGGTGAGAGTCACTGCTAGCTAGGATTGATGACGAAAGGGGTTGGCTCGAGCGGGGCGGGGTCTGGACCGATCCATGAGGCGCTCCCGGCGATTTTGTCTCTGGATCGGAATGCTGAAAGCGTGTCGGGTGCATATCTGAACCGTGACCTCAGAGCAAGTGCCTTGAAGCTATCGTTACGCAGTAGCTGTTAGGACCACGATGTGATCGATAGTCAGGTTGGTGGTGGTTGCCAGCTGCAGGTCCGAGATGAGGGCCTCAGCGGCACGGCGGACGAGGTGAGCCGCGTTGAGCCCAGTTGGAGAAGCAGTTGGAGAAGGGATACCTGGATGCTGTGAGGTCACTTTTGGTAGAATTAGGCAGGTAAATGTAGAACCTGAGCGTACGAGAACGCGACCAAGCCAATCGTGACTGAGAGGCAACGTAGTTCCCGCATCGCCGCGTGGATGACCGCGGGATGGACGAGCGAGACACTGTAGTTCCCTCGGGACGTGGACGGAGACGAGTCTCCAGATGGTTAGACAACGGCATCGACGGTACCCTCTAGTACATCATGGTAGTTGTCTGAGTAGTGAAATGAGAGTGGCGTGTGTGGCTTGCGCATCGTCGCGCATCGTCATTTCGAGGCATGTGGTTAGTCGCGGGGTGTTTCGGCGCGGCAGACTGAAAACATGGGATGATTGGCGGCATCAACCAACAGAACGGAAGCAACGATGCGGGATGACGGACGGCTGGACGGGCCTTGAAGCTGAAGGGAGACATCGGAGTGGATGTTCAGAGGAGTGCGAAGATGAAGACCGAGAATCCCTGCAACGGCTGGGTATGCATCATGGAACCAGGGCAGGGCAAATGAACAACGGCAGAAAAAAGATGGGATGGCCTGGAGAGGGAATGAATCATGGGCCTGGCCTGTGCCGGCGCAATGGCCTGAGGCAAGCAGCGCCCCACTATTACCCCCCAATGATGCGGCGTTGTCGTAGATGACATCCTTGCCAGTTGCGGACATGACGATGGACAAGACGTCATAACGGAGGCCCCTCCATCCAAGCGAGTGGGAAGGAGCCACTGATCATGGACGGCCAGCAGTCTAAGCTGGGGCTAAGCACCTGAACCTGGCTGCAACCGGCTGCTGGGGACTCAGTTCTGGGTGGGTGGGTAGGAATGGGAGAAGCAGGCGGCGGCACAAGCAACAGAAGAAAAAGAAGCATGCGGGCTGCACTCAAAACATGGAAATGGGAGATCGGAAAACATGGGGGAGTGAGGGAAAATAGCACTCTCCAATCTTCGAATTCCTTTTGCATCACCAACGGCCCCTGCCCCTGCGATGTGGTGTTTTGGAGGAGGAATTGGAGATGGCGGATATTTGTAGACGGCTGCCAGGATCCAGCATCGCTGCCTTTGTCGCTTTATCTGACACTACCGTCAGAGGCGCAAATTCATAATGTCTGCGATACCCTTTGCGTCCAGTCGACGCTACCGGAAGCTAGCGCCATTGACGCCCCTGATATCCGGCAGTAGACGTACTGTACCTACCCTTTGAGCTGGCACAAACTGGCACTGGCATAGGTCTAGTTGATGGTGTCCTGCCTATCCGGACAGTGCCGCAGCGATGTGTGCCGTGCTGCAGGATTTCATGTTGGCTCCAGGTCGTCTCATGTTTGGGTTGAAGGACGTGGAAGGGCTGAAGCCTGAGTGAGGGTGAGGATGAGAACCGGTGCAGCAATGTGTCCCTGGCGTTGGTTTCCGCGGGATGCAAGAAATGCCCAGGAGGTGTTGCCTGTTGCCTGTACCCTGCCCAGTACGCCCAATCCCGGGTCCGTCCCGGCAAGTGACCGAATGGGTCTGGGGTTCGGAATGACCACCGATGATGGAAGCAATCCGATCATGAAACGCCCGGTTTTTGATGAAAACATCACGGTGCCTTATCTGAGAAGAAAGAAGCTGGGGATGCGGAAGGTGCTGATCAGTCAGCAGCCAAATGGGGAGGAACGGCCAAGGGGGGACTTTCCTCGTGACGACTTCATGATGAATGGAAAAAATAGGGCGGCAGGTACGAGGAGCAGTTGCCAGTTACTGCGAGGGAAGAGCGAGAAAAGTACCTGCCTGACTGAAGGTGCCTTCCATCTTGGAAAGTGCCCAGAAATGCGCCTGCCCCAGCCATTCGGCCATCAAAGCGTCCAGAAGAAATGACCCGCTCTGGGGCGACGCTGCAGGTGCAGGTGCAGGCTGGCGCGGATGCAGATGCGCAGCCCACCACACCTGACTGACTGCCTGACTGACTGAAGACGAGACGAGACAGCACTGGCAAGAAATGAAGAAAAATACCCAATGAGGGGGAAAAAGAAGGGGAAGAAGCCTCCGCCCATGTCGTCTTCCCAATCGTGAGGTTCCAGCTGTCTGTTCTTGAGGCTGTCTGTGCACTGACTGAGGCGTTCCTGCTTGATTTGACTGTTGCCGTAAATGTTGCTCCTGCTTCTGCTCCTGCTTCTGCTCCTGCTCCAGTTGCTCTTTCCCCACTGATGCCACTGGTGACTGCCCGGTGCTTGCTGCTGTTCCTGCCAAATGAATGACTGAGACCGACTTGAATCCTCGTCTGCTCTTCCCTTTCTTCTCCCACTCCTCCTCTCCCTCCGTTCCTCATTCTCTCGCGCCTTCCAGCTTGCACCTCACCACCGTCCCGTCGTCTGCACCTCCCCCCCTCGTCCCTGTACGGCTACCTCGACTTGTTCGACCTCCGAACCTGAACCTGCTGCACCTTGCACATCTGCACCTGAACTGAACCAGTCCAGTCTCCAGAACCTCACAAACCTCCCACACCACCTTGCACACGCTGGAAATACACTCACACTCACACCCTCCACGTCTCTCACACACCTCAATCTTACGCTGTCTTCCCACCTCTGTCATCATCGGTCACCTTTACCGAGGACCCAAAATCCAGTCGTTGCGCACCGCACGCCGTCATCGCCAGGCTTTGGCCCTTGCCTTGTCTACCTAAACCTTCCACCCCCCCGGTCACAACTTCCCCCTTCCCACCCTGCTTGGTCTCGCTCTCAATTACGCAGCACCGCGCTAAACAACCTTACCTGCCTCACCACCAAGGGCCAAAAAAATACACGCTACGCTACCGACCTGTCCTTACACGCACGCCGCCGACGCTACGCCTGCTTTGGCCCAGTTCCAATTCCAGACGCCGCAGACAAACGTGCTCCAGCCCGCTTCCCGCCCGATCGTCCTGTTCCTCCAACTTCCGTCATCCGAGTCCACGTTGCCCCTCAGCAACATCACCACCACCCAGCCCGCAGTCCACAAATCTCTACTTTTCGCTTCGATTTCTCCCTTTCAGCCGCCCTTTCCCCCCGAACATCAAACAAACAACCTTGCATTTCTTCCCTCGATACTTTCTCCTGTCCTTCCGTGTCGACCTCCATTCCACAACCACTTGGCTGGCACTGCATGTAGACATTGCACAGAGCTCCTCTCCACGACTCGTACTCGCTCCGCATTACCAATCACAAGAAAGAGACACCCCTCAATCCGGGGCTACGACACTGATCACACTGCCATTCGTTGCGACCGGCGAATACCGATACAACCCCACGAATACCTTCATATTTCCCGTCGCTGCCCGCCAGTGACCCAATCCGCCGACATGTCGACGATACAACAACTCAAGAACTTCATCCGCCACGGTACGATAATCTCCACCTCCCCGAGTTCTTGTCCCCGCTTCTGCTCGCGACCGCTGGTCGTGGACATTGATGCCCCGGTCTTGCTCGCTCTTTTGCTGTTCGACACGACTGACAAAATCTACAGGCAAGCAAGCCCGCGCAGCGAACAATGACGAGCCCGTAGCAAAGTCGCACAACTCCCCTCCACCAAAGGCACACATGGGCGTCTCCGAGCCAGCATACGGCGGCGCTCCCCCCGCCGCAGCCGTTCCCGACGCATACTCGGTTGCCGCCGATGGCCAGAACCGTGCCGCTCAAGCCGGCCATGCTGCTGCTCACGCGGTAGAGCCAAACCAGAACAAGGCCAAATCCAAGAACATCGACAGCACGCACCTCGCAAAGATTATCGCCGAAGAGAACGAGAGCAAGAGCAAATTTCCAAGATACCCTGGCCTCGAGAGATGGGAGCTGGTAGAAAAGATGGGTGATGGTGCCTTCAGCAACGTCTACCGCGCGAGAGACACAACAGGCGAGCACGGCGGCGAATGCGCCATCAAGGTCGTTCGCAAGTACGAAATGAACAGCATGCAGGTGAGTTGATGCTTGGGTGGTTTTCGGCCGCAGCCATGTTTTTCTTGTTTTCGTGCATTTGCTTTTCGTACGTTGGTTTTTTCCAATCACTCCATACCAACAAGGGCCGATTTAGGGTAACAAGCATCTTCACCCGGACTTCAAGAAAGTCCCCAAAGCCGCAGAGGTGCGAAATTTTTCAATATCTCATTTGTCTACAATTCGGGCCATCCTCAATTTCTATTCGACTTTTTTGTTGCTCTGTTCAATGTTCGGAGGATGGCCCTCCATATGCCTATAGACGCCGTTACTGACCTGAGGCCAGAGAGCGAATATCCTCAAAGAGGTTCAAATCATGCGTCAGCTTGACCACCCCAACATCATCAAGCTTATCGACTTTTCCGAATCAAGACAATATTATTACATCATTCTCGAATTGGCGCCCGGTGGCGAGCTTTTCCACCAAATCGTTCGACTCACCTACTTTAGCGAGGAGCTTTCAAGGCACGTTATTGTTCAGGTGGCCAAGGCTCTGGAGTATTTGCACGAAGAGAGAGGCGTTGTTCACCGGTAAGTAATATTGCGTACAATCCACCGTACTCAGCCGGTGTGGCATCCCAACGGACATGTATATCCCGTGACGCGTGACGTCATCATGGTGTGGCGATTGCTGACAACTCTGGTCGCAGTGACATCAAGCCCGAGAACATTCTTTTCAGCCCGATTCCTATTGTTCCGTCGAAGAATCCGAAGCCTAAGCAGCCTGGCGACGAAGACAAGGTCGATGAGGGCGAGTTCATTCCTGGTGTTGGTGCAGGAGGCATCGGCCAAATCAAGATCGCCGACTTTGGGCTTTCCAAGATCGTTTGGGATAACCAGACAATGACGCCATGTGGCACGGTCGGCTACACAGCTCCCGAGATCGTCAAGGATGAGCGGTACTCCAAGTCGGTCGACATGTGGGCACTCGGCTGCGTTTTGTACACCCTGCTTTGTGGGTTTCCACCATTCTACGACGAGAGTATTGAGGTCTTGACCGAGAAAGTTGCCAAGGGACAGTACACTTTCCTGTCTCCTTGGTGGGACGATATCTCCAAATCTGCCCAGGACCTCATTTCTCACCTCCTGACTGTCGATCCCGAAAAGCGATACACGATCACCGAGTTCCTAGCTCATCCATGGATTAAGGGCTCAGGCCCTACACCACGCGAGGAGAAGAAGACACAGCCCGAGATGCTTCGTGCGTTTGATGCGTCGAGAATCGTCGATGGTGAACGCCGCTACGACTTCAGATCTCCTGGGGCTGTCAACTTGCGTGAGGTCTTCGATGTTGGTTACGCTGTTCACAGACAGGAGGAGGAAGCCAAGAGACGCAAGCAGATCGGCGCCAAGGGAGGCGTCCCCGCTCGTTTCCTCAACAACCTTAACGAAGAGTCTGAGGATGAGGACCAAGAAATGCCGGATAAGGAGGCGGAATATGTCCACAAGCCCTCGCAGGCCACACAAGCGCTGGAGCAAAGCATGCGCAATGCCCAGATTAAGGATCAACAAGAACAGCAGCGTGGACGCGAACGTGAACGGCAAGCACACCACACCGAGAAGGGGTACGGTCAGCACTCTGCTGCAGTCACCGCTGCAGCCCGCCAGCAGGTTAGGGATCGCAACAGACAAAAGGGTGCTTTCGAGCTCAACCTCGACGGCGCAACACTCCTGGGCCGCAGGAACAAGCAGCCTATGGCGGCAAGCGCTGGCGGGGCATAGGAGCCTCGGACTCCCAGTTGCAGTCCTCCAGGGAGCGGTATTATTCTTCCCAATGCCCAGCGAGGCGAAGCAGGATTAGAAGGAGGCACGGTATGAACCAATGTGGGTTTTCTGGCGTACAGGTTAAAGGGAATGGCATTCCTTGGTCAAGTGACTTAAGGACTTTAGCGCAACTTATGAGATGGACGTCGTGGATATCCAATTGTGTCGAAGTCGGTTTTGTTTGTCATTTCTTCTTGGGACGGATTAGCTACGACTTCTATCTCCTACTTTTGCGGCATCACACATAGGCCCGGAGTTTCATTGGCAACGGGAACATAATTCCTCTCTGCGCTTGACAATGAACAAGATTTGCATGTTTAGCTCTCCACACGTTGCATCTATTATGAGTGATATGTCAGCGCTTAAACCAAGTCCCCGTCGGGTATTATTGGAGTTGACGCTGGATGACACAACCCTACCCATCAATCATGCCTTCATGTTCAACGACACGGTCCTGATTGGCGTAGCATTCAGGAGTTCCATCACATTTTACATCGGCATCGTGAACCCAGACAGCTTTATCATTACGAAAGAGCGCTCGGCATGTACCGTCAATAATTCCGGTTCAGTGTAGGCAATCTGATCTCTCGAATAGTAATCTAGCGCGTTTGTTTACCAGTAGCATCTTGACTGAGCGGTGAAATCCACAGAAACCGCCTATCTTCCCTGTGCTGGAGGGACTGCTTTTCTTGTGGCCACTTGCTGTAGTCATCATTATTACCATCGTCATCGTCTTCACAATAATTCTCGCTGCTCTGATTACCGTTGCTGCTATCGTTGCCGTCAATACTATTATTACTAGCTCTGCTATGGTCTCCAATATAAGTATCTACATATACAGGAAATGTTGCCGCGCAAACATGTGGCCTTGGAAGCCGCAGAATGAAGGTCGCGCATTAGGAGGGAATCCAGCGAGTCGGCGACGACCTGTAGATAGATTTGATCTTCACGCGACTAGCAGATGAGGGGTCAGCAAGCGTGTCCCAATGGCCACCGAGTACTGTTCTCCTTAGTACATTTCAGGGTCTCCTTTCCATATTTCCTCCAGATAGCGAGAACCTTCAGCAAATGCTACTAAAGCATCGTCAGCAATGACTATCTGGCCCCCTTCCCAATCAAGCAGCATGCCCAGGACGGCGTCACGACACCTGGCGATCGCATACATGTTCCAGCGGTAGTGTTCGATGCAAGTCGCATCGGCATGGATACAGTCTCCCCCGCAACTGCCGCCAATTACTTCGACGGTATCTTTGGTGATGGTGATGGGGTCACTCCGCTTCCCAAGCAGGAGTGCATAGATATGGTCTAAATCATTGCTTTCACGCAGGAAAGGTTTCAGCACAAATAATTCCGCGGCGCCCTTGCGGCTCAAGGCGGTATTGCACCCCTTCCAGGAGAAGAGAACCCTCAACGTGTTGAGCACATCACCAAGCTCCTCGGCCTTTTCCCCCTGCCTTGCAGCTGTCCATATCAGACTCTCCGTGACGTCGATCTGGTCCTCCTTCCTCTCGAAAAGTAGTGCAACCACGCTCCAGGCCATCTCTTGGTTCTCTACAGCCGCTTTGAGCACGTTTTCGGTGATGATGATATCATCTCCGTGATCGAGAAGAAGCGACATCATTTGATACCCGCATTCTTCGTTGGACGCTACCGCTATCAGAATGTTCTCGGTGATTTTGACGTGATGCTCCGGCGTGTCCAGCAAGATCTCGAGGGCGTTCGTGTCGTGAAATGATGCGAGCTTCACGATGCTGGCCTCCGTCGTATCGTAGCTCTTTCTACACACAGCCACGTCGGCCATCTTCTGCAGGGCCTCGATCCTTTTGTCATCTCGGTGCCCATTTCTCTTGCTGCAACACCAGACGAGATGGTCCATAACTGATAGCGCTTCGGCACAGTCTATCTGTGACGTCTTTTTGAAAACTTGGATTGCAGAATCGAATCGACTGATTGCGTCATTATAATACCCCATCTTTGAATAGAGTAGTCCCACTTCTTTTAGACGAACTCCTCGTGATGGACCCGCGTAGTCAATGGCTCGCTCCTGAAGGAAACCATCCAGCTCTGCTTCGGCGCCGTGAGAGGCTTCCCAATCCCATACGAGGAGAAAGTTGACCTCCGACTGTATTCCAGATGCAAATTGACTTGGATAGTTATGAGCCTTCGTTTCGATTCTGGTGTTATTCCCTTCTCTTACTTCGTTTCGGGGTTCTGCATCGAATTCCCCATCAATACGGCCTGGTCCCATCTTTGCTCCAACGCCACTCTCGTCGCCGCCATGTTCTTCCTGTCCTCGTCCATCGAGCAAGAACTCTCTCTCCCGTCTACCGAGTCTATCGAGACTCAATCTCCTAGACTCATGAATGATCTCAGTTCCTACGCGATGCGGGAATCTCGGGAGGATCTCAGACTTTTCGGCGGGAGTTTGATCAACAACTACGATGGCGATGATGACGCAGTAATCGTCGTACACCCGGATGAGTGTAGGCCGGCATGCGCCTTGCAGGAGACAGATGACATCGCCCGTTCGGGCACGCTTCGCCGCGGCTCGGACGGTCCAGCGGCCTATCCACCCGCTCCGAAGGTGTCCAGGCACATCCTGCACCCCGATAACGTTCACAATATCAGCATCGTCCCACGGACTTCCGGGTTCTACAGACGATACCGTACCTAACGCGCAACCTCTTGTCTGAATCAGTGCAGTCTCGGAACTATTCCAAGTGGATACTGAGGCGGCTTCTGGGACAAAGGTCCTGACGAGTCGGCTGAACAAGTCTTTCCACGAGATACGGTAGTCAGGCTTCAACCCGGGATATGTGTCGGTGCTCATCCCCAGGAGGGCGTAGATTTTGTCTCGACGGTCGGTTGCGTTTTGAGTGTGGTACAAGTCGATCAACTCTCCAAGACTGCGTATGTTCAGAGAAAAGGCTCCGCGGGTACGGAGTGTGTGTTTGGGCCGGAGAGTTGCCGATTTGATGAGATAGATGGCTGACCGAACGCGCGTTTGTGTGGTTTGGTCCAACGAGCTCAGGTCCATTCCACCCAGGCCCTGGCAAAACGCATGTCCATCCATCTCTGTGGAACGGCACATGATGAGGACATGTCGAGAGGCGGCGACCTCCTGGAGGATCTTACAATTGCTGTCAATCTCAAACGTCTCGTCCATACCAGGGAGATTATCTTACCCATATGCGATTGAACCAGTTCCGGTTGAGCAGCTGCACGACTGTTTTGCCGTCATCCTCATTGGCAGAAGTAGTCGAGCGTTCCTCACTGGCTGCAAGACCTATGGCCTGGTGTGCTCGATGACTGTCGGCCTGCGCGTCACGGTCGAGCTGATCGTGGCCGGTCACCTCTTCCAGCCACACGACGACGCCGCTCGCTCTGGCGTAGATCTCTGCCATGAGCTGCACTTGGCGGCCCTTTTCGTCAGCATCGTCTTGATTGATGCAGATCGCGTCTGCCCATATGACGCGTTCCAGAAAGGGGTCGCGGAGACGTGCGAGGGCTGCGTGAAGATTGGCGGTGATGTGGAGACTGCCTGTTTCGGTGAAGGCTCTTTGAGTTTTGTCGGGAGGGCCCCAGCAGTAGGATAGAGCCTCGTACAGATGGGTGCCTTTTCTGTCGCTTGTAAGAGGGTAGTGGAAGAGTTCGCATTGTATTGGAGCTTGTGCGTTTTCGTGAGGCTTCAAGCGAAGCAAGCGGATGAACCCGGGTAGCAACGGGAGATAAGTGTACGGCGGCATGGTGCAAGCTTACTCGGTCTTGGAGTTGTGAGACTAGGTAAAGATTAGAAGAGAATGTAGTATGATGGAACCATTAAGCCTGAGTTTTGACGGAGTGAGGGGTTTATTGCCTTGGCATCTGGCCAGCCTGGTCAGTCTTCTTTGCCTTTAGCTGAATGTGTCAGCAGCTTCTTCTAGCCACCCATGCAGGGTTAGCCTTCAGATTCGATATGAGACTCAGAAACAAGAACGTGAGCTGGTTTCTGGTGTGTATTACTGCGCGGCCGCTTGTCAATCATCTTGATCACGATGAAAGGGATCCCAACGAGCATTAAGATACAAATGTAGTAAGTATAGGCAACCCAGATATACCACAAGAAGGTTGTTCAAGAAAGAGGTCAAGAGAAGGCTTATTAGCGTCGACGAAATAGTGACTCACTCACTTGACTAGGGACATCCGCGGCAAATTTGTCTGCACACGTCAGGGAGTGGTGAATGACTCCTCGCCATGAGCAAAATGTATAATGATTTTCATTGATTCTATGACATAAGGTACATTCTAGGGTAGTTATCTTCGGAGTTGCTCGGCTTGAGCTGCCCACGCGAATAGCTAGCCATGTTACAACACGTACGAATATTCCATGTCCTGTGAGGGGTACATCGAGTTCTGATCATCATCCATGGGTTCTCTCAAATCACTGTCATCATCAACCCATTTGGCCTCTAGGAGGTCCATGAGATCCTTGTTCTTGAACCAGCTGCACTCCTGATAGTGAGATATGAGAGCACCAGGATACGCCCCTCTCTCAAGCAAAAGCCTGACGATTTCGATTTGATCATTATTGCCAGCAGCCTCCAAATGGCTGTCGTAGGAGTATCCTTGTCCGTCAGGATCGGCGCCTTGGTCCAACAGTAATTTTACCAAGTCGTAATCACCACTCTCTGCTGCTTGAGCAAGCCTCTCGGCCTGAAGATGTTGAACGAGGCGCTTGTGCCCATTTTGAGAGGCAATCTCAATAGTTCGGCGATGCCAATCCCCCAGTAGCTCAATCTCACCGTCCCAACAAAGAAGGTTGGTTAACTCATCCTCGTCGCCCCTTTCTGCCGCAGCATAGATTCCCATTTCAAGAATGGGTCGAGCCACCTCTACCTTCTCTTCGTTTGTCAAGTTGGTGTCATCAACGAACCAAAGATCACAGTAGTAACCGTCCAGAAGGTTCGTGGCACCATGATCAAGCAGGAGCTGCACAACTTCAGCATGGCCGTTATATCTTGCTCTGGATACGGCGCTATCTTCCTGTGCCAAATTTGAGTTGACTTCTGCTCCGTTATCAAGTAGGACTTGGACAAAGTGCTTTGTGCCCCCGCGATGATGCTACATTCAGAGCCCTATCATCATCGTCGTCATCGCCTGCATCAATCTCAGCCCCTTTCTCAAGGAGAAGCTTGACAAGGCTGGCGTATCCACCAGCTGCGGCAACGCAAAGAGGACTGCCATATGGGCCATCTGGTTCGTTGACATCATCTCCTTTCTCTATCAAGTCTTTGACTATATTGCGGAGGCCAGCGTGGCAAGAGAAGTATAGTCGCGATGGTCCGGAATGGCAAATGCCTGATAACACGACATGATCAAGGTATGTAACAGCGTCTCTGATTTCCAACAATGAGTGAAGTCCTTCTAGAACATCTTCGCAGGTCTCAGAGAACTGGGAAAGGTCCGTCAAAATCTGTACTGCTTGCAGTCTCAAGGGGAAACATGCCACGTCTTGCTTGGTACTAGACCCAAATATCTCTCGGAGATAGGTCAAGCATACTTTGGTCAAGGGGAGGCTTGCTGTGGCGGGCTTAAACATAGTTTGTCCCAGGAGGTACTCTTTGACTGAGAAGTGGGCAAGTTGAAGTTCCCCCGCCTCCTCTTTGAATCCCGATAGAGTTTGCTGATGAGAGACTGTTGTAATTGATATCATACTTGGGCAGTATTTTAGTAGCCTCTTCCCATTATAGAGTCTGGAACTGGTTTTGAATGTCCATGGCGTTTTATCAATCTGTGCAGCAAGTATGTCCTTTGCCGCCGATATCGTCAAGTGTTGTTCAGAGTAGACAAGAAATTGCAGAAGTAGAACACCTTCTGGCCTCATGTTATCCAATATCTGATAGTATGTCTCATTCAAAGTCTTCGGAAGATTCTTGAGAGCGCCTTCAATAAGCGTATCAGAATCACAACACTCTGCAAGAGTGTCCATTTGACAAGCAGCCCACCTGAACCTGTACACCATGTAAGACGGCTGATAGTCCAAAAAGACACCGATAACTGAAACTTACATTCCTTTGGCTTGTCGGCCTACTTTGTCACGAATTTCCACCAGCAAGTGAGGAGATATGTAGTCTGTCGCGAATTCGGGATCACGCGCAAGTCGCCCGTCGACATAAGCAAGAATATCCTTGTCGATTGCCTCCTTCTCGAGTGCCACGCAGTTGTGATCCCCAAACGCAAGAGGGATGCGAGATACAAACTCGAACTCTGGTCTTCCAATCACAACCAGGTGAAAATCGGCAACGTTGGGGCGAGCGACGAGGCCTTCTATCCATGAGAGAGGCTCCCGTCTAGAAGCGCACTCATCTAGAGCGTCTATAATGATGTCAACTCGTCCAATCTCGCGTGCCATCAACACAAGGCAGTCCCAAAGGCTTGAGTTGCTAGGCTGTTTCGTGCCATTTCCATTGGATTGAAAGAGCTTGTTGATGTGGCCAGCATCGTCACCCCCGGTATCGAATAGTTGCCACACTAGAGACCTCATGAGACTGTCAACTGTCTTCTTCCCGGTATCGGAAAAGTCGAAGAAGAACTTTAGTGGAGATATAGTGTTCAGTCCTTGTTCTATGAGGTGCTTGGCCAGAGTGGCGCTGAGGATTGTCTTGCCGCTGCCTGTGAGGCCATGGAGCCACAAATGCTCACGATCCCCTGTCTTCCACTGACCCAAAACTTGACTCTCAAGGAACCAATTGCCAGTCTGTCCATGGCGTCGGTCTAACGCTTGATTGAAGTTGGTCGACGGATCGGCGGGAGACAGCCAGCGATGGATTCGGTCGCTATGTTGTGCATTTCTCTCCTCTGTCGCTGTGGCCCTGACGGCCTTCACGTCTGAGCTGATGCAGCCAATACTCTCGTCCACTGGATAAAAGTTAGAAATAATGTTCTGGAGGTAATTCACTGTATATTCTACAGTATGTTGAACTTACCTCGATGAAAAAAGTCAAGTAAGCGTTCCTCAGCCTCCACCTTTGCGACAGGAACCTGATGTAGAAGATCCGAGGCGTAGGCTGCAGCCATCATAGCTGCAAAGCCTTGCCACTGATCATTCTTATGAGAGTCCGAGTAGTCGCATATCCCTCGAATCACCAAGCAAGGAAAATGATTCATCAATCCCGCCGCCTCCATCTCAAAGCAGAGGATGTCCTTTTCCGTCCCAAGCTTATCCCGATCTAGGGCGTTTTTCATCAGCTGGTTTCCGCTGGCAATCAACCCGTAGTGGATCGCGGGGTCATCTTCGTCCTCCCCACGCTCTCTTCGAGGAATCAGAATGTCTGGATCCACTCCACATAGGGCGTCGCACCCGCCTGGTTCTTCTGGGTGAATATAGGTGGAGGGGTAAAGTTTGTCGCTTTCTAGCGGCGGCCGCGAGAACTCCTCGGCTATCCGACGGTACTCACCCAGGGCTTTGTTGACGTTGTGAAGCAGTTGATGCCCATTCATTCTGTAATCAGCCTTGAGCCCACTAATGGCACTGCGTAGCACCTTAGGCGCCTGATTCATGAATGATGTGGGCTTGAAGAGCACTTCTTGGCTCTGAACATTCTTCCCGAGGTCGTACTGAAAAACGCCGCTCTGATTCCCGTTACGATCGCCGACGACAACATCGCCAAGTCGAATGTCGTGTCTCGAGCTCGGCACACCGCCACCAATCCCAACCATCAGCCCAATGCGTACATTCGGGAAGCTGTGAAGCATATCGCGTGCAACCGTAGCAGCGGAAACTAGGCCATATTCTCCACTAGGAAGTACCGCAATCACAACGTGGTGAGAACCGATCTTTCCCAGAGTATAGATGTTATCGTCGTGCTGCGCGACCGCCTCAGGAGGGTCATGCTTTTCGTCGAGAAAGGCTTGGGCAGCAATGTACTCTGTTGTAACAGCACAAACCCAGCCGACAGTATACTTCATGGGGTTTGACATGATTAATTGCAATCGTGAGTAATCGAAGGGTGTTGACCTGGTCACCTGGTGTGGAATCCTTCTCCAGAGCCCGCCTGAAAAGACAATCATAAGGGTGTAGAATCAGCCCAGTTGGTTGAAGGGCTGAAATTTGGAAGCAAGCCCGCGGCGGATGGATCGAGGATTGCTTTGAACTGATTTGCTAACAACCGATGGGATCATCTCAGCCGCAAATATGACAGGGTTGGCACGTAGGTCTGGTACCCAATTGTGAACGAAGTTTCGGCATCCCGTCCGAGGCGCGCTTGGCCTGGTCCACCGAACTTGCAGACGGGCGAATGAAAGAAAATTACGTAGCCGTCGACAACCCTGAAAATGCCTGCCAACAGACTGACAACACGACAATTATTTCCAATAGTGTGATGGACTCATAAGTCATTTCCCCACGCTCTGCCAGTTTCACGCACACAAGTGCTCGGATGAGAGTATTGCAGTCAGCTTGAGGCAGGATTGCATGCGGATGCGGTCGATCCCTTCGCTGCTGCTCGGTGCCCACTTACACCTGGTGGGAGATTAGTAGCAGTAGATCAAAACTAACTCGAGAGTCAAACTGACAATTTAAGCGACAAGTGGTAAACAGCTAATCTGAAGGATCATGGAGAACCTTGCAGAATGGGCCAAAGGGCGCACACAGTCGCCTGACACAAGTCGCCATGTCACCACCACTCATGTTTCTAAACTATCACGTATGACCATCCTTGGTTCAAAGGAGATCTATTGAAATTGATTGCCTGGTCCTACGTAGAGTATGTAAGGACTGAATGAGTGTCAAAGGAGATTCAAAGTTTGCAATTGATATGACTGATGCCGTGCGTGCCCTCGTGAATGCTATTGACAACATCCGTAGCAGGCTCATCAAAGAAGTCCTCAAAGTCATAGTCGGGAGCCGACTCAAAATCGCACTCTAGGTTGGATCTGCTTAGAAGCACCACGTGCTTTTTGGCCAACCCCTCTGAGATGGGGTTTCCGCTCTGATCCTGCGACCAGTGAATGGTCTCGATCATATTCTTCTGTCCACTGTCGCCACTGTTGCCTGCATTGATGACGATAGAATAGAGCTCATGGCCCATGAAGACCCGGATGATGTGAATAGTGACGGTGTTGTTATCTTCTTTATATGTAGCTTTATAACGCCACTTGTCGTCCTGATCTTGAGGCTCGAGACTAGCCTTGAGCTTCTCAAAATCGGTGTCACTGATGTTCAGGCCCCATCGGGCGGAGGCGGGCACAGGCATCGGAGGTGGTTGCCACATTGTACTCTGTCAAATGAATGATTGTTGGAATGGCATGAACCGAGGCTGAAGATGGTACGAACTTCTGGTTCCTTCGAATACGGTCTGCGTTTAGTATGAGTGAATTAGGGATGAGACAGCTAACACAGTAAACGACTGTTTTCGTCTTGAAATGTGAGTTGCCATGTTGAATGAAAACGCGTTGTGAGGCAGGCAGGCGCTGGTGCCTAGTCCAAGGAAGCCTGAGGACAAAAAGCCCCGTGGTGTGCCTCGCGGCTTACGCTTTCCGCCGGCGGTACGCCTTGCGAGGAACCAACAACCAGTCAGCTCCGCCAGTCCCAAAAGATATAATTTTCAAGGGCAACGAATCATATTAGAGACTGTCCTTAAGCTGAATTTCACTGCCATTATGAGTGGATCCGGCCAAGACAGGGGACTGTGGGAACTTTCCGGGCAGTTGTGGCAAGTAACACAGACCAAGAACTGCACCGATACAGAAAATATAATATTGAAAGCAGGTGGGATTGGGCCTAGGTGTGCAGAAATGCTCTCCGGCACCGATACCATGGAGGCAACTTGAAAGAAACAACACAAGCAAACCTCGTTACGTAGGACCTTGCCTCGACAAGGTCGTCATTCCTGACACCGGCAGTGAACATATGGCTGTTGATGCTTCTTGACACCGACAGTGTGACTGTTCAACAAGTAAATATGATTGAAGATAATAGTCGTTTTACATTCCTTCGACCCAAAGTTGCGGAACTTGCTGGCACCTAACAACTATTATCACAGCTCATGGGATGCTTACGTTTTCCTCTCTCGTTCTTTGAGTCAATCTGCCATCAATAGCAGGCGCCGACATTGCAAGCCGAGAAAGAAGACACCTGCGGCCACGCCATCCGAGCAACCCGATGAAACGGAAGGCGCCCTACATAGCAAACGAGGAAGGGGAATCTGATGCTAATATCTTACGGGAACGGCATCTGTCTCTTGAGGTTCATGTTGACACTTTGGAGTCAAGAATGTAAACGAACCCACAACCGAAAATCGAGCGAAAAACCACAAGACGCCCACAGCTAACCTCAAAAAGATAGTGCAATTATTGCCGACATCCGACGCAGAATTTATGCAAGGCTCGACAAAGGCTACCCACTGATCAGGGTTGTAGAGCCGTTCATGTCAGTGAGGAACAATCCAAGCGAGGAAGGTCGCAGTTGATCGATATGACCTTCCTTCCTGGGTTGATGCACTTGCTTCCCATCCTAATTGGTGATTCCCTGGACGTTTCCTTACGCTGGAACGATCGGACTCTCGCACGTGGGCCATGCAGAGTCCGAATGTCTCATTCTACCTCTAGGATTCCGGTCATAGAAGTACCCGCATGCGCGTGAAATGAGCCAGGGAGAATGCTAGGCTAACATGGTCTGCTCCTGATACGAGGGGTCCTTCACCGCCAGTCTCCTCATTGCGGCTTCTCGATGGAAGGAAGGATACCAGGTGGTTTGCCGGCAGTCGCATGTTTGACATCTTGTAATCTAGAGCCCCAACTTCGGGGCTCGTCCCAGAAGTACGTGGAGTACCGCCTTAGACAGTCCGGCGCTGCGCCCAAGCACCAGAACGACTCGAAGATACCCCAGGTCGTGCACACCGCTCCCGGTAACATGGTAACAGAACGGCTTCCTGCAGCCCAACCACCCGGGGATCGTACCCCTCATGGATCACCCCTCCGAGCCAATGTTCTGCCCAGACAGCTCCAGAGGCGGAACGGCCCGCGCGAAAGGCCCGGCGGAGGCGACCGACGAAGCGGGGTCTGGGTCTGGGGGTCCTTGCGTCCGATCGGATCTGGATCGGGGTCACGATCTCGGAGGTGAGATAGCCCCAGATGGCGCCATTATGGGGTTCTTGGCGCGATGCCCGCTAGGTCATGCAACGACGGACCTCTTCAAGGGCTCGAATCCTCGACGACAATTCCGGTTATTGGACATGGACTCCCAATCGTCCCATGAGACATGGAGAGAGTTCGAGTCGTCTGCGAAACTTCGCAATAAAACGAGAGGCATGGTAGAACTTGAAGGAAAACACCGAAGAGGATACTATCCCACTCGGCCTGAGTTGCAAACCAGCACTTGTCGGCAGACAGCAAACAAGTCTAATCAATACCAGGAATTTTGTTCGGCGTAGGTTGGGATCGTCAACAATGCGCCGACACAAAGAAGAGCCGGTCCGTCGATTGCAACTGGCCTACGCTGTTCAATCAAGCAACTGGATGGAACGTCTTGCGCCGCATTGGCATCGTGTTTGAATCGAAATAAAAAGGCGGGAATATCAAGCAAGAGCTAGAGATTTTCGTGATGTATGCTCCATTCGACAAAGACGTGAAGCGTAGACGCTGTTGACCTCAATCACAATAGTTTCCAAGCACCAAGGTGGAAGACACTGGCCCCTGGGAAACTTCGATCGAGGCATTCTTGTCCAGTTACACAATTCTGCTATGTTCAAAGAAATTAGCTTATGTTACAACATCTGGCAAAAGGGAATGGGTAGGGAGTCCGATTTGCATCAGTGTTGATTCTGAGTCTTTTCCAACGCAACAACAGCACAACCAAATACAGTCCTCTGTCTTCAACCAATTCAAGATTAAGGAATTACAATCGACAAGAATCACTCGAATGATTTAAAGTTTAAAAGACAAGTCAACCAGTCTTTTCGAGCAGGTCAGTTGCTGATAATCAGTCCGAAAGGAGACTGAGGACCTTGATGGTTGCATTGATAACAGCCCAAGGAATGGAGGTTTCAAGAACCCGGATGGCCAACCTTGATGGCCACCCTTCTCACACAAAATCATCCGCCGTCTCCCTCACCAACCACCGGTCGCGATACTGCAAAACATGCGCAGAGATAGCCAGCGCATCTATCTCAACCATGGTTTGGTCAGGCGGCAGGGCTTTGACTGCGCTCATCAGCGACGGGCCGCGGATGCTGAAGGGCCGTTAGGTTGATGAGACAATTTTCCATCGGCCAGCGCAACTCGCATCCGTTGCATCCCCGCCGCTTGAGGAATGCCGCCTCTCCCTTCCACCGCCATTTGAGGCCCCTGGGAGCAGAGACGGGTTGAGCACATAAAAGGGACCGCTTGTCCTGGTGTTTCCGTCCGACAGACTTGTTCTGTCGATTCTTCTACTGACAACTAGTAAGCCCTCTGGTTTCGACTTTTACCGACACAGCGACCGATGCAGCCCGATGGACGCGACGAGACACTCAACTTGAGAAGACTGAGAGAAGAGGGAAAGAGGAATACGAAGAGGAAGTGGGAGACGCCTGAACCCCCTACGCTCTACGACTCTGCTCCTTGTCTCTTCTCATGGCCGATGTTTGCCTTGATCCTCGGGAATCGGCTCTCGCGCTGCGGCAAAAGACTCACGACCCCCCACGGTAATGAGCCACAATGGCACAAATCTCTCATTTTTGTCTCCTCTTCTCACATTCCTCCTCCTCTGCCCCTTGTCGGTCCTCTCACCTTGGACACCGGACTTATCAGCTGATCGGGCAAACTGCTCCTTCGTGAGCGGTGCCCCGTCGCCGGCGGCCAGTCTGTATGATTGGGCAACCCACGCTGTTTAGCTAACAGCTTTCTCTCATTCTTGGTTCACTGAATCCGCGATATGAGGTTTTTACCGGGATTCTTCTTTCGGGCAAGGTTCTTTTGCTGTCGCCCCCCCTCATGGCACTGAGTCGACGACGCTCACGCACGGCTGAAGTTTTAGTCGGAGAGCCTATAGTCTGACTGGTGAGACCACTCTCTGAGTTGTCCTCCACGATCAAGACGACGGCTGAGGGTTTTCGCCTTCCACCATGACGATTGTTCTTGATGACTAGGTCATCTGGCTTCAAGTTGTCTCTGTTTGGCTTTCTTCAGCTCTTCAGCTACTATCTCTCAACTTCCTGTGGCTTCTATCTTTTTTTCCGCCGCCGGGTCTCTGCCTAAGTAGAACGGACCCTCATTCGGCCTAATTGCTAGTCCCTTGTCTGGCCAATACGGGGTGGCCGGGCGCATCACCTGAAGAGTCGGGTGTGGGATGGTACAAACTCTGTTTCGCGCGGGTGCCGCTGCCAAGCGCCGTCACAAGCAGATTTCCCTCTCCGTCGTCCTACATACTGTCATGCAGACACCAATTCACACGGCACCGCCAACCAGACCATGACAGCAAAGGTCGCGCCGTCGCCTTCTCAAGTCTACTGGTCGGCTGTCCCAAGCGTGCAGTTTCCGATACCATTCTTTACACACATGCATGTTTCTTCACAACACGGGTACCCGAGATGCAGACCATCGAAAAAGAAAACCACCCGATAATCTGCACATTCCAGACCGGCTCTACCCACCCACTCCCACGTTCCCTTCCCTTCAACACACCTCCCTCCACCCCAAATCTCTCCATCCATAGACCGAACGTCTGACCGATGATGGGCGGGGCTATCCTCATCGGGCCCTTCTCGTCCACTCAGTCCGCGACGATCCCACGCCAGCCCGCCTCCAACATCCCATTCACACGACCACGACTACGGCAACCTCATGCACGCCCATCCTGCCGCCCTGCCGTGGCTCGCCCATGAACCTCGCGCGTGGATGCCCAGTCGTCCTCACATGGCCCAATCACAACCGCCCGACGCCCCCCCGTCGCCGTGCGGGTCCACCCAGCCCCGAACGTGGAACCCACGGGCTACCACACCTGGACGAAGGCTGCACCCGTAGGTTCGGGCCCAAACCCCGCTTCTGCTACTGCAGAGGCAAACGTCTAGGTCCCCCCTCTCAACGTCCCGGCCTATCTTGGGAGTAAGGTAGATGAGCTATTATGGACCAAGCCATGGGAGTGCCAGCCCTGATGCGGTATCACACAACCCGCCATGTCAGCATCGCCGCACTGGCTCGCTGGTAGGTTACTCCAAACGGCGCGGCGCCGCGGCATTCGCGGTATTCTCCTCCGACAATCCTTGAGGACTGCCCGCCCCTCCACTCCTCCGGCCACGCCCGTTCGACCCTTTCCACGTAATGGCGAATGATACCGCGCCTCCTCGCGAGAGATAGCACATCTGATGCTTGATGTTCTTAGCTGACTGTGCGTGGGGGACGTATCTTGAAGACGGGTATATAAACCCCAAGGACTTCTCGGCTTGGAGATGTTGTTTCCTTCTCTTCATCGACTCAACAAGCTCTCAGATCTCACTTCCAAACAACAAATTACCAACTTTCAAGCTTTTCGCTTTAAACCCAACCAACTTTCACAATGGCCCCCTGGTGAGTAACAGTCGACTTCCTTGAAGACGAGAATTTGAGGATCGTGAGCTTCTCCAAGCTTAGCATTCCAACGATTTCGAGTTTTCAGGGAGAGCTTCAAGGAGCTGTCAGATAGCTAACCAGATCCGCACAGCTCTTGCAAGTCTTGCGGCACCAGCTGCGCCGGCTCCTGCACCTCTTGCTCTTGCGGCTCTTGCTCCGTAAGGAACCTCCCCTCGCCACCAGCCTCACTTTCTCAGCGGCAAACTAACCACAAAACACACAGCACTAAATTCAGCATGACGCCTCCGCGACGCCGCATCTGACAACCCCTCATGAAGAGGCTCGCTCGACCCTCCATCAAAAAAAACATCCAATCGAGCTGCGTGCCCCCCGGCCGAAACGGACCGAAGTCGTTTTATCTCATGGGAATGAGGGAACTGAAGGATTTACTGGTTTTATGAAAGCGGGGACTCAAATGCTGGATCTACAGTTTTGAACCGGGACATCTACCGCCAACAGGAGCTCGTTTGTGTGGAGACCGGCCATGCGAATGCAGCTCGGGCAAGTCCATCGGTAGTTGCTCGGTTCTTAAGCTGTCTTGAAGGGATGAATACATTTTTTTTTCTCTCGTATGATAGTTTGGTATTTATTTTGGATTTGAATACGAGTGTTTTTGATTCCCGGGCATATTATGATTCATCCCACCCATGCATAAGTGACGATCGTTTTCTTTGACGCGAGTAAGTGATGATGAGTGATTTTATGGTGAATCTTTATTGATTATGCGTTTGCTTGTCATGTTGTCTTTTTCGATGTGGAGATGGAGTGTTGTCCGCCGATGTGGGCAGTCTCCATTCTTGCCCGGGATCCATCGGGTTGTCTCCAATAGCCAAGTTTTGGGGGTGGAACCTGTCAAGACCGGTGTGTTTTGGCCCTTGGGACAGCTCTCGGCGGGGGCGAGGGTGAGCTCTCCAACCGAACCGAAAATTGGGGGGTAATTAGCTAGCTAGCTATGACCTGTTAGCTTGCTGTATGAGCTGTCGAGCTCTGGTGGTCGGAAAATGGCATTACCTCTGCTTACGCACCCCGTGCAGCTGCCGCCGCCGCCTCCTCCTTCTTCTTCTCCAACCCCCGCCCCACCCCCCACTCGATGTAGTTATTGTCTGGGATTGGGGGTTAGAGTAAGATGGTGCATGCAGAATGTGGTGACGGACATCATGTCTGGGTGTGGAGCTGCTTGCCTTTCCATTTCCATTGTTCTGTGCACACTGCAGAGACTTGGCGCAGATGCCTGGACGAACAAGTGTGAAGGCAGACAGAAACGTGATTGGGGAGATGGGATCGGATGAGGTTGGGATTGGATGGCATGCCATGCAGGTCGAGTGCGGCACGAGCTGTCAGCTGATTATCTGGGCGGAGATCGGAGGGGGAATGGGG
>JABGLZ010000965.1:3725-21199 GCA_014705045.1 Colletotrichum theobromicola | reverse complement strand
GCCCTCTCGAGGTAGTTACGTCTATCTGCCCTCCCAGCTACGCCTGCCCTCCCAGTTACACCTGCCCTCCCAGTTGCGCCTGCCCTCTTAAGGTAGTCACACCTACTTATACCTACTATACTACACGCGCCAGGTGAGGGCAGGCGCGCAACAGGGTATACGCGTAACAAGGCATACGCGTAATAGGGCAGGCGCGCAATGAAGTAGGCGCGTAATAGTGCAGACGTAACTGCCTCGCGAGAGCAGGCGTAACTAAGAGGGCAGGTGTAACTGGGAGGGTAGGCGCAACTGAGAGGGCAGGCGCAACTGCCACTGAGAAGGAAGGCACTTAGAAGGCAGGCGCGAACGAGGTAGTTAGAGTACCTCACAGAGTGCGCGCGGGCAGGTAGGTAGGTGGGCATAAGGGCAAGTGCGGCTGGCGGCGCCTGCCTCGCTGCACGCAAGCCACACGATGGGGGTGTCAGGAAGGGGTGTGGAATAAGAGTCCCCCAACTTAATCCAACGCGTCATGTTGCCGGCGACTCACTTTCTCGGCTGTGCCCATTGAATGTTCGAGGTACAGTGAAGCTACATAATACATGATTCTAAGGTAGGTAGGCAAGCAACGTATTAGGACAATGTATCCGTACGCAGCAGGATAACCTCTGCTAAACACCCGGCAACGATTGGATGTCCTCCGCACGACTTGCTGCAGAGAAGGGTTGTTTAGCGGCACGTACTCTACGTCGTCTCTACTCGGGGCATCCGTGGTTCGATCGGCTGTTTGCACCCACAGTCGCGGTCCTTGGCCTCGAAAACGAAGGAAAAGGCATGTACAGCACGAGGACAGGCTGGACCGGGCCTGACGGATGACATGTGGACGGATTGAGTTGGACCACGGGGCCAGAGTCGCGCTGAGTCCAGTTCTAGAATTGTTAGGAAGAAATTCGATCGACACGGGTGTTCATACTTCATAGGCGCTCGTCACTCCATCCATCGTTCTCGCGGAAGTCTCATCATTGATTGAATCTGTGGAGGGGCGCGTCCCGGTAATTATTTTTAGGAGGTCAACACGAGCGATGAGGAGGCGCTGGAGGGTGGAGGGGAAGGAATACGATGGCTGGTGGATCCAGTTTGCTCACCCGGCACTAGTTATGTAAGATCCGGGCAAGGACGAAAGGCGAAAGTAACACACTCACACACTCTGACACTCTGCAACACCACGACTGAGGTGCTGTGAGTGTGCATGCCTTCGCCAACAAATGGAAGCTCGGCTGGGCGTGACACTACGCCAGCGGTGTTCAACTGCCCAGGGCCCCTCCACTCCCTCTCCCCCTTTTCAGATGGGCGACGGGGAGGTTGGCTGCGCACCTATCCGTACTAAGGTGTGGTCACTGGTCAACGGCGACCTTAAGGTACCTTCCCCTACGCGTGCTTGCTTGTTGGGTGGCGGGAACTTGGAGGCTCATGGCAATTCAATGCGCCATCAAAGGCCGGGTGGCCGGCTGGTAAGGTGGCTGGCTTGTTCTTTCTAGCTACTCTCGTGCTCCTGTGCTCCTTCCCTGTGGTGCTAAGCTCCTCACTTGTTGCTGGTATTGTGTTTTTGTTTTTCTCCCATCCCTCCTTCCCACTTGTGTTTGCAGCCCGACCGCACTACCTTACTGTGCCCATCCCATCTTTTCACCCGGGCGAGCTGAGATAATGGTGTTGGCACATAGCACGGGATTGGCCAGAAGACTCGAGGTACCTTGGCCTGTTCGGCTGTGCCACCCCATCTCTTGCTTTGTATGCATCCCACCCCGTATGGTGCATGCTCTAATTAGCAGGCTCCATCCTTGTCGCAGTGCTGCCCTGCATTCCATTTTTTCGCGATCATCCCGTCACTGGGCGTTCACTGTGTTGTTGTCCCTGGAGTGACTTGGACAGTCGGGGGTTCGCCTTGGTTGCTGTGGATCCCCCAAACCTACTCTAGGTACCTAGTCAATCGGGGCCCATCCCATCCACTCGACGTCCAGTGCTGTGCACCTTCGCAGTCTTCCAGTGTCTCCTGTCTCCTGTTGAACCCGCCTCAAATTTCTCTGCTGCCATTCCAGTGCTTTCCTAGCGGTAATGTCTACCTAGTCCTTCTGGGGCCTATCCGTACCAAATTCCCACCTTACCCCGGGGCTAGTACGCATTCTCTACTGCAGAGTTCTTCTCCCTCTCCTCTCTCCTTGACCATTTTCTCTCTCACACAATCCTCATGTGATTTGCTTCCCAGCAGCAGTATCACTACCAGCGACATTTCTTCTACGCCTTTTTGTTCTATTATTATTTCGATTTCGATAACGACACTCGCTTGACACACTCGCTCGCTTTTCTTTCGCTTGTTGAAAAAGGAGGAAATCACAAAAGCTCACCCGGTTTGGCCGATTTGGACGTCAACAAGTTTACCCCAGGTCTTGGTGTTGCGAATTTACCCACGAAAAAGGGGTCGCTGCGAACCGACACATCCCCCCGACACCTTAGCCAACATCTTTTCCGAGCCGCGAAGACGTCTCGTCCCGCTCTATTGCAATCGTTCACTGCTGTTTCGACCAGTTCTCGACTGATTTGCCCAAGTCGCACCACTGGGTTTCTCCCTGGTGTTTACTCGTTTCATCCGATACCACCCATCACCCGCACCTCGATAATCATGAAGGCCGTCCACACTCTTGCTCTCAGCCTTGTCGCCCTTTCTCCCCTGGCATCCGCGTGGCCGCAATGGCTTCCTGATGTAGATGCGCTCGTTGTCCGTCAGAACGACGAATCCACAGGTAATTCAAATCAAGGCTCGGCTGAATGTTGTTGGCCCGTGTCTCTAACTTCAACACAGCCGCTGTCACCGCTACCGAAGCGGCATCTGCCACGACAGGTGCCAAAGCAACTGCCACTACCGCAGATGCGACGAACACCGGCGGAGCGAAGACGACCAACCTCAACACCGCAAAGGTGAAGACAGGCACTAAGACTGGGTCTGCAACCGGCACAGGCACCGATGCTACCGCGAGCTCCGAGAGTACCTTTGATGCTAGAGATCCTGTCGGAAGTGTTGTCATGGTTGATCCTGCGACGACGGCCAACTCTATCAACTTGTATAAGATCGGAGACTACGTCACTTGGAAGTGGAACTACACGAACGTTCAGGCTACCCCGACGGCCGTTGATGTGCTCATCAGCTGCTCTTCCAGGTCCCAGACCTGGACATTGACCCAGAACATGAGCTGGGCCGAACCCGCTTCGTACACATGGGATACGAGCGTCCAGGCCACTGATGCCTCAGCTCCCTTGGGTAACGACGCATATACGCTGATTATTTACGACGCGGAATCCAGTGTCACTGCCACCGCCGGCGCCGGCTACCTGGGGGTTTCCAACGCTCTAACCTTTGGCATGTACCAGCCTCAAGCGTACACACCGTTGAGCGACTTCAACTGCCCGACTTGCGACTCGGCTGCCTCCGCCCTCAACAGCAAGGCCATTAGCTTGGCTGTGGGCATGAGCATAATCACTGTCGCCAGCTTTACGTGGTTTGTGGCTGGGCTGGGCATGTTTTAATGATTATTTCGTCGGTATTCATGGGTGAACATCTTATTTTGGGAGCTTTGAGAGCGAGAACAAGTGTCCAGCGGTAATCATTTTCGGTGATCATTAGGGTGGCGTTGTGTTCAACATGGTCGGGCAAAATGGCGGCTTCACATATCAACTTGGAAATGTTTATGAGTTCTCCTGATACATAGCTTAATTAATGATACTGACCGAACAAATACGGTCATGTGTTATAATTTTCCTACACCCGCTGGCTGTGTTGTGGACGGACACTTACACCATCCTCAACGAAAATCCTCCACCCCTCTCTTCCTTATCCCTACCCTGGAAGATGCCGCTGAAGTCAACCTCGCCCAGCTCGACTGCATTCTGACCACGTACGGGCGCATTAGGCTCATGCCTGCGCCTTCTCTCCTGCCCGGCCTTGCTAGGGAACGTAGGGAACATACCCTCCTTCTTAGGTTTAGGGTCTTCTCTGAAGTACTTGTGATCCAGCATCTCCTTCGCGGAAGGCCGTGAGTCGGGGTTTAATGACAGTATGCCGTTTAGCAACGCACAACCGGCGTTTGTCAGCGTTGTAAACTTTGTACGTATGACAGACCCTGTGGCGAGCGAGTTCTTGGGAAGTCGCAGGGAGCGGGCATTCGGAAGGCTTCTGAATGTCGGCCAGCTGTCCAGCGTTGGCACTCCGCACACCTCAAAGATCTTCGTGATCTGGTCTACCTCGTTGCTGCCCTGAAGAAGGGGTTCCCGCGTGAGGAGCTCTCCAAATATACAACCGACACTCCACATGTCGACGGCTTTGCCGTAGGTCTTGGCCCCCAGGAGTAGCTCGGGCGATCGGTACCACAGCGTTACGACGAGCTGGGTTAGCTTTGGCGGGGGGTCACCGACATAGCGAGCCATGCCGAAATCTGCAATTTTGAGCTGTCCGCGGTTGTTCAGGAGAAGATTCGATGTTTTGAGATCGCGGTGGAGAATCCAGTTATCGTGGAGGTAGGCAACGCCGGCCGTTAGTTGTCGGAGGAGTGTCTTGACCTCGGACAGGAGAAACGGTTCTGGCATGTCCTCCAGTATGCTCTTCAGGTCATGTTCAACAAACTCTAGAACAAGAAAGATGCTGCAAGCTTATTAGCGTGCTGCCCCTAGAAGGATGCGGAATCGCAACGACGTACTTCTCGATCTTGGTAGTATCTTCTCCGACCACGACCTCCTCCAGATTTACAATATTTCGATGTTTGCAGTCCCGCAAGATTTGTATTTCTCTCAAGCCCGTGACTGGCAGTCCATTACGATCGCCCGGTTCGATCTTCAGGCGCTTCAAAGCAACCACCTTGTTCGTCCTGGACTCTTTAGCCCGTGAAACCCAACCGTATGTACCCTCCTCAATGTCATTCAGCTTGTCGTAGTTCTCGACACTGCGACACTTTCTCCAATGGCCAAATGGCATCCGCATAATTTTCAACGCGCCTTCTTTATTATTCGAAGAGCCGTCCGAGGCTCTGCTCTCGGCATCTGGTGTAAATTTCTGTCTTTTCGCTGGTCGGGACTCGTCGTTATCCTCGGCGACGTTGTCTTTGCTCGCTTTGACCTGTTGGGCCAGTCGGTCGGCCTCAGCTCGTTGTGCCTTCTCTACCTTTAGACGCTTCTTCTCTTCCTTCTCTCGCTTCAGCTTGGCTTCCAGAGCTGCATCTTCCTCACTATCGGCCCATCTGGATTTGGCATTGCTTGCCATCGCGTCGCCGCAGTAGTATCGATTGTCATTCAAAAGAAGGGTTTCTTTCTTTTTTTGTGTCCAGCTCGTATGCAAAATTGAAGAGTGTTTTTTTTGGGGAAAGCTGTTGTGAAGTCCTGGCACCTGTAGAAGCTCGTAAAGTTGGGTATTGCAAAGAAGACGGCTAGGCGCGATCGTTCCAAGAGTCTCGGGCTGGGTGCAGGGATCACGCGCGGCGAGTCGGCATCGAAATGCTCCGACTTTTCGAGAAGACGGTGACGAAGCTAGAGCAGCTAGGGCTCTTATCTTATCGTGCATGCCGCAAATGTGCATGCGCTAAGGTGAAGCTTCAGAAGCTGTCCCCGACCCGCCTGCCGGCTATTGTCGTGGGAAACCAGAATTTGGAGCCAAAAGCGACGAAAAGCACATGCCGTGGTGTCACACATGTGAATGCGCTACTGAACCGGATCTCGTCTCTTTTTCGACAGACGCGCGATGACTTCAATATAATTCAACACAACAACGAGGAGTAGTGTCGAAGGGACCTTACGATACGACCGGCACGATGCAACGATTCTTTATTCGAAGCGCTCTCACGGCTGGACTGCGGGGTGTCGCCTCAACTCGCGTGGCACATGGATTATGGGTGGCGAACACTTCGAGGTCATTCTCGCTGTCCGTTCCCCGGTGGAATGGAGAGGATAAGGAGGAGAGGAAGTGGTCCACACCTCTGGCAAAGCAGCTGGCCGAGGCTATCTCTGTATGCGCCCGTGGGCTTGGTAATCACATACCTACTCTAACAACGTTGCGCGCAGATGACCGGGCCAGTACCTCTTGCAAGCTATATGCGCATGTGTCTGACTGGCGACATCGACGGATACTACACCGGCTTGGCCGAGGGGAACAGAGATCAGTTCGGGTTGAAGGGAGACTTCGTTACCTCACCTGAGATTTCCCAGATATTTGGCGAGCTGGTTGGTGTGTGGTTTGTTGCGGAATGGCTGAGCCAGGGAAAACCTAAGAGAGGTGTTGAGCTTGTCGAGGTTGGGCCTGGACGTGGCACACTGATGGACGACATGCTTCGTGTAAGCGAATCTGCGTCCTCTGCGTGCTCCTTGAGCAGCAAGCTGATGCCCTTTCTAGACTATGCAAAACTTCAAAGAGTTTGCATCGAGTATTGACGCCATTTACATGGTCGAAGCTAGCCCTCAGCTTCGTGAGGCCCAAAAGAACCTTCTTTGCGGGCCTGACGCTCCAATGACTGAGTCCAAGGTTGGCTATCACAGTGTTTGCAAGTATACAAGCTTGCCTATTGTTTGGACCGAGACCATCAAGTCGATTCCCACCGGTAGGCACGAACTACTCATTCATCCGGCGTGTTCATGAGAGCTGAGTTCGAGCACTAGACCCAGATAAGATGCCCCTCATCGTGGCTCACGAATTTTTTGATGCCCTTCCTATACACGCCTTCCAGGCTGTAACTGTCCAACAGCCTCCTCGCCAGCCTGCGACAGGCAACGCCTCGTCGGCCCCTTCCGCACAGGATAGACCCAAGGTCGAATGGCGAGAGATGATGGTGTCCCCCACTCCGCCACACGCCACTCATGCCACTATGAACATTCCCAAGTCGGAGCAGGGAGATCCAATTCCCGACTTTCAGATGACACTCTCCTCGGGTCCAACGCGCCATTCGAGGTACCTGCCTGAGTCATCCTCAAGATACAGCCGCCTCAAGTCCATCCCTGGTGCTGTGGCCGAGATATGCCCTGACGCATCTCTCTATGCAGCGGACTTCGCCAGCCGCATTGGCGGATCCAAGCAACATCCTAAAGCTCGTCCCTCTGGCGCAGCATTGATTCTGGACTATGGCACGGCCGATACGGTCCCAATCAACTCATTGCGCGGCATCCGTCGCCACCGCCGTGTAAGCCCCTTTGCAGAGCCTGGCCTCGTTGATATGAGCGCCGATGTCGACTTCACGGCCATTGCCGAGGTAGCGACACGTTCAAGTGAGGGAGTGGAGGTCCATGGCCCCGTCGATCAAGGTGCATTTTTGGGCCAGATGGGCATCAAGGAACGGGCGGAGGTACTCATGGTGCGAGCCGAGGCAAGGGGCGCTGCGGATAAGGCTCAGGATATTGAGAAGGCTTGGAAGCGTCTCACAGATCGCGGTCCAGGGGGGATGGGCAAGGTCTACAAGGCAATGGCGATCTTACCAGAGAATGAAGGAAGAAGACGGCCGGTTGGCTTCGGCGGTGATGTGTGAAGTAATACGTACAAGTAGCCAACATAGGCCGCTTGACAATATCCTCACACTTTTCTCTAGCACCTCGCTTCTTCAAGACGGTTTGGTTTGCCTCAATGAAACCAAATATCATGATTCCCACCTCTAAACACGTAGGCCTCTCATAGAAAAGTGAAGCCGATTAGACTACGCTAACGCCACCTCCAAGTGCTTGTTACACACTGCAATTATATATTTGCCGGATTTTGCCCATTGCCCAACCCCAAAATTCATCTATTTCCTGGAACCCACAAGCTTGGCGTCTTCCTCGTCAGAGTCGTCAGAGAACCTATCGCCGTCTTCGCCCACCGCGAAGATGGTCTCTCCGTCCAGAGAATCTCGCGGAACATGTCTTTGCGGCTGAGCCTGGGGCATATTGCTTGCTTGTGCACCTGATGAGGCAGCGCGCGCAGCTGGTGGCGAGTGGGTTTCCTTACCGATTTGGGCTTCCTCATCATCGTCCGAGTCGTCAGGCGCGCCAATGTCCGCCATTGTGAAGGTTCCATCGTCGTCCTGGGCGATCTCATCACTCATAGCAAAGCGTCTGTTATTAGCTGTCGGTCTCCAGACGTAGGCGATCCAGGCAACGTCCGCGAAGTAGACAAGGTTGAGCCAGCCATCAAGAACGAACCACCGGGACTTCCAGTGAAAGGGGACGTAATCAGGGTCGTTGACAGACGCAAAGCTGAAGCTATTGAAGAAGAAGAAACCGAAGATGACAAAAATGCTGATCAGGATGCACCACCACAGCTTCTTGTACATGGCTTCTTTAGCATGCTGCTTGCGCTCACGCAGGTCCTTGAGGGTGAAGTTGAGCGAGTTCAACGTCCATACGTAGAAGGCGGTAAGAGTGCCAGCAAGAGGAAGAACGATGAGGAGGACGAAGGGTCCTATTGTCCAAGTAAGCATGTCATCTTTGCAAAATGCTGCAAAACTCACCAGCTGCGTCAGGGGTAATCAGCAGACTAGTAATTGCGTACACAAGCCCGAAGACAAAGTGAGCAATCGCAAGCCAGCGCACGTAAACCATCGTTCTGCCCAGAGTCGGCTTGACAACTCCGTAGCCCATGCACACAATCAGAAGCAGGAAGAAAGAGAACGAGTTGCGGGCAGCATTGAGGATGGCGACAATGACGAGGAGCACCTTAGACCCGATGTTGGCGCCGTTGCGGTTCAGGTAGTCTAAAACTTGTCAGTGATATAATCATGGCATCACATAATACCTGGCTCACCGTAGAAGCCCCAGGTCATGAGCATTTCGACAACCAAGAAAATCACAATGGCCGTGATGTAGTTTTGAACTGGAAGGATGTCGTGGCGATGCTGGTAGTATAGGAAACCCCAGAATCTACAAAAAATTAGCTATGCGACAATTGAAGCAATATGCTGAGAGTCCGTACACAGCGACCAAGGCGTATAGAATAGTTATCCCGCCATAAAAAGGCAGTTTCGGGATTTGCGTCGCGGGTAGCTCGCCGTACGCATTGCGAAACTCGACAACGGCGGTATACTCATCCGCAGTGAAACGGTCGGTGAGAACGCAGTAGTAGCCCGTCTTGCGAATCATGTATTTTGTGGCCTGCGGCTCTTTCAGATGAATAGCCTTCGTGTCGATCATGTTCTTCGATTTCGTGGTAGCTTCTGGATCTATGATGAATTTGCCAACATCGGTCTCGTTACAGAAACCCTTCTTGACAAATTGCTCCTGGCAGATGCCGATTTTCTACTCATCGAAAAGATCAGTCGCTTTCATCCACATAAGCTAGTTTCGGGAATGCGCCTCACGTGCTCCGAGTCTTGACTTTCACGAACTCCGATCAGATCCTCGTCCTTCCATTCGAAGATGACCAGGCTGACGGTAGGGTCTTGGTCTGCCGGAGCTTGCTTTGGGAGAAACATGACGTTGATGTAGGGGTCGACGGGACCGCCCCAAGCAGTACGGCTGTACATGCCTATCGCAATAAGTATCAGCATCTCATTGACATTAACGACGAATCTAGGTAGAAATCGCGTTCAACGAAGGATTGGCTCGTACCAGAACATCTCTGTCTGTTCTCATCAGTTTGGTCCTGGGCAGTATGGGTTAGTCACTGTCTTACAAACGACACGCTGGCGGCGGTGTCTATCGTAGAACAAGATCCATACCATCTTGACCTCAAGGGCGTTGGCCGTCCATTGGGACAAGCCCAAGACTGAGGCCCAAAGCCAGCCCTTCATCGTGATGTTGGTTCGAATCGCGAGCTTGGTGCGGCAAACGAGCAGTCGGCTCCAGGAGTAAGTCTTGGTGGGTTGTGAGGGGGAGAAGCAGGTCTATGTCGAAGTTGGTGCGTCTACCACGGATATGGAATAGCAGTTGTCGTGTCGAGCATGCCGATTCTCTAGGCGCTTTGCGACGTGCGAACTGGGCGAATTGCTGCTGGCAGATCGTGGAGTTCGACAAAGTCCGGCCAAGTCGGATACGTTGCATGGGGAACAATATGAAGCTGGGACTGCTACAGCGAAGTGTGCCAGTGCCAGGCTGGCAGCCTTTTGACGAAACTGACCACGAAAGGGAGGACCTGGGAACAGGGACGTGCCAAGCTCCGAGGTACCTACCTGCCTACGGCGTACGTACGCTCGCTGCTGGACCTGTAACCCCTGCGAGGTTTCATTGGAGAAGACTACCTTACCTAACTTACTCCAAGGCACCTTACTCTGAGGTACCTAGGTAAGGTACTGAGATGCATCCAGAGCCGCTAGTGCAAGAGGTAAGGCAAGGTAGATAGGTAATTAGGCACCATAGCTACGCAGTACCTCCGTAGAGTCCCTAAGGCACCTACCTACCTTACCTAAAGTACTTTCATCAATTGGTCTTGCTGAAACCCCCTCGTGCACTGGTTGCATAGCAGGCCCCCTCCCCCCTTTAGAGCAACTAAGAAAAGCTCCCTGACTTCCATTCCGTAATCGCGGCTGGGCCTAGCTGAAGTCCGGGCACCACAACAAGGCTGCGACGGCGTGGCCCTCATATTCAGACGACGTCGCTATCCAGCCTCCCAAAACCAGGTTTCGACTGCCACGACTTCTTTCCGCTACAATGGGCAAAAATACCGACAAGCTGTATATTACTCACTCAGAGTGGTCCTCATCCGATGCATATTCTGCCAGCGCTGGCGCCAACGTCAATGCGCGCTCGCGTCCAGGCTCTTTCCGCCGACTGCCATTCAACTTTTGCGCCGCCAGCCTTCAACCCTTCAAAAACCCCGTCTGCACCAAAGATGGCACCATTTTTGACGTTGAAGTCATAAGCTCGTGGCTAGAGAAGCACCGCACGAATCCCGTCAACGGCGACCCTCTCAGTGCGAAAGACCTCATCAAACTCAACTTCGCCAGGAACGCCGAAACCGACTCGCGGACCCCGGGCTTTAGCGATGGTCAAGGCGATCTGATTGACCCCGTGACCTTCAAGGTTTTCACAGACAATACCCATATAGTTGCGATCCGACACGGAACCTTCGCAAACGTCTTCGCCTGGGACACGGTCGAGCGAATGAACATCAAGGCCAAGAATTGGCGGGATCTTCTGGACGACGAGGAGTTTACCAGAGCAGACATCATCACTTTGCAAGACCCTCAGAATGCTGCAAGTAGGGACCTAAGCCAGTTCAAGTTCCTCAAGGACGGCGAAGAGGCCATTTTGACCAAGGAGCAGGAGGAGGAACGGAAGGAGGGCAATGTCAACATCAATGCTTTGGGTCGCATTGGCGACAAGGTCCTCCGTGCCAAGCAAGCTGTTGAAGAAGCCCGTAAGAAGCGCGACGAAGGTGTCGATGTGAATCGTACTTCTGCGGTCGTCAAGCCCGGCTCCGCGGTGCAACGCAAGTCCATGATCATGGAGAAGAAAATACCATCCAATGCGGCAGTGTACACGACTGGCAGAGCAGCCGCCAGTTTCACCAGCACGGGTTTGACGCCAGAAACGAGTGGGGAACGAGCTCTGTTGACCGACGAAGAATACATGCTCAAGCCCAAAAGGGTTAAGATCAAAGGCTATGCCCGTATAGAAACCAACCTCGGCGATTTGAACGTTGAACTCTACCCAGAATTTGCCCCGCGCGCGGTATGGAACTTCACAAGACTCGCTCAAAAGGGTTATTACAAAGGAGTCACTTTCCATCGAAATATCAGAAACTTCATGCTTCAAGGGGGCGATCCTACTGGGACTGGAAAGGGCGGAACTAGTGTCTGGGGCAAGAACTTCCAGGACGAGTTTGACGGGCCTCTGACGCACAATGCCCGAGGAATCATCAGCATGGCAAACAAGGGTAAGAACACAAATTCGAGCCAGTTTTTTATCATATATCGGCCAACGAAGCATCTCGACAATAAGCATACAGTCTTCGGCAAGGTTGTCAGTGGCCTTGATGTGCTGTCAAAGATGGAGGACGTTCCAACCGATGGATCGGACAGGCCGCTGAACAAGATCGTGATGAAGGAGGTCGTGGTCTACCTTGATCCTTTCGAGGAGTTCCTGAAGGAGAAGAGTAACACTGAGGAATTGGAGAAGGCCAAACAGGATATAGAGCTCAATGGCGGTACAGAAGATGACAAGACAACTTGGACAGGGAAGAGAATCAGAGTTGACGGCACTGTGGAGACCGAAAATGTCGGCGCCACTGTAGGCAAGTACCTCAAAACACAAAAGAGTCGCTCAAAACGTATTCAAGCAGAAGATCTTGATACGTGGGAAGATTCGTCACGAAAGAAGATGAAGCATGGGGGTTTCGGCAACTTTGACAACTGGTGATAAGTCAGAATTGGCAGTCGCGGAGCCGGGCATCCTGATCCAGGGTCACCTGGGGAAACGAAATTTCAAAATAGACAAGATACCCTCCACAAACACAAAGAAAGAAAGAAAACCCCATGCCTCGACCTCGCCAACCGGTGCGGCCGTCTCTCACGTATGTCTTTACTATGTCGTGTGTATATTGATAAATAACGAGGAGACCTAACTAGGCCATTACTTGTAGGACGCAAAGTCTCAGGTCTTAGGAGAAGTGCAACCAAGCTCTACACCAACACGTGTGGCAACGGTGGTACTTGCGGCATTTGATCCCAAGGCAGATCGGACCAGGGGATAGACACCTGGGTATTCCGAACCATCTGGGCCACACCGCCAGCCTGCTGCAGACTCGCCTCTTTGAGAATGGCTTGCAGACGATCGATTACATATTCCCTTACTTCGAGCGTACAGGAAGACGAAACGCCAAGTAGATACAGCGGCCACACAATGGTGTTGCTGGCCGAAGCAAGTATCATGAAACGCTCAGCACTGTTGCTCACCCCTTCCATTTGGATAGGATCGTGAAGGGTAGGTCCGCTGAAAGTTCCAGCGCGGGGAGGAGAATCGGCAGAGGGGCGCTCTGGGGAGGATGATGCCGACGTCGCCGGTGATGGTACAATGTGAACTGGTGGCCTTCGTGCCCTGACGAGGGTGACTGGCAACCCGCGGTCCTCCGGCTTCGCGTCGTTGAAGTTCACGATGCCAAAGTGCTGAGGAACACTGGCCAATATGGCATCGCGCAGCTTCTCGAGAACGTCTACAGACTTTGCGAGCTGGAACTTTGCCCCATACGGCCATGACAGAATAGGTTGGTCGCCGAAATCTTTGAAAAGCTCGCCGATGATGGTCTCGTGCACTAACATTCGCAGAGATCGCACGCCATTCCACGTAGCCGCAAGGCCTAATGCAGGATACACATGACAGTGAAACCCATCGAAGACGGCTGGGTGGGACTGTGAGAGGTTCGCCAATCGGTAATGCCAGGATTCTGGGAGGTCTGCGATAATGTTCTCAAACTCATTATCAACAGTGGCCAGCTGGTCCACGATGTCTTCTGTTTTCCTGAGCTTTCCGCGCTTGATGTCGTGCCGCAGCTGCATGACTTTATATATAGGTCCCGACATTCGCCAGTTCGGGTCACCCGGAGGCGAAAGCATGCCTAGCTGGTTTCGGAGTTCGACCAGAGACGGGGGCATAGGCAAGCTCCTCTGTATACAGCTGGTCAACGCGATGTGCGTCAGCATGATGAACATACGCACGCCAGCCCTCGACCTGAACTGAGCGAGGCCGCGCATCTTTGCCAGCACAGCAGCGCCATTTAGGTGTTCCTGCCATGCCCGGACTGTCTGTGGGCTTCGGCCGGTGAGCATCTCGTACGTATTGAGGACGAGAATCGAAAGCATTGTTGTATCCTTGACTGCCTCGGATGGGTCGCGCAAGGCGTCGTTCGTCAGACGGAGAGCAGTGCCGTAGCTCCGGCGCGCCCAATCCATCGTCCGGGGACACTTGGTGAGATCAGCTAAGCCGGCCAGACCAACGGCAGTCATGCTTGCCATGACGCCGTCAACCTGCCGATTTGGAAGCATGCTAGCTGGACGCCAGATGTCGAAGATGAAATCGTAGTTCTGATAGCACGCGTTTTCGTCAACCGAGACGTAGCGGGAGAAGAAGAATGCCGTCCCACGCTCCTGATACGAGGGTGCCAGCGCATACAGCAAGGTCGTCGGTGGTGATGTGGGCCAGTTGCCTCCTTCAGGTGATGGCAATGAACCATTTTCATCGTCGCTGTCCTCGTTTGACGGAGGATAGTCAGGCTCGGGTGGTGATGGCCAGGGGGCCTGGCGCGGCCTGCTTCTCACGGGAACGGCCTTCGTTACAACGGCGAGCGCAGGGGCGGGCTTTCGACGATTGTTGGTCGCTCTGGTTATTGTTTTGTGATGCGGAGCGGAGCTTTCGGGCTCGGTGCCGGAGCTGGACGGTGCGCACCCGCTGGGTCCCGGGGATTCGGGGACGACAGATGCTGAGGGAGGCTTTCCAGAGATCCGAGTCCTTGTCTTGGTTGCCTTTCTTTTGACATGGGCGCTTTCATCTCGAAACATAAGATCGACAAGGTTTCGGTAGCCAGGGCATTCTTGCTGACGTTTCTCGCATTGGCCACAGCCGGGTTCTTTCTGATCACACTAATGAGGGGATGTTGTTAGCATCATTTCAGGTTGGCGTTGCTCAACGCCACCAGGGAGCCATCTTCCGAGAGCAGGTTTCGGAGAGATCTTTTGTTGACGGAAGGGCATGCTCGGTCACTGTGATAGCTATGGAGAAACCAGCCTGCAAGTCCACACTCACTCTGATCTTTCGCTCGCGGCAGCTGGAGCAGCCCTTGGACGGCTTCCCACAATACACCATGTTGGAACGTCAAATGGCTTGCTCGGTATCGGCGGCGTGTCGTCTCGACGGAGAGAGCAAAGTTTGGCCGTGCTCAAAGACTGCCGAATGTAATGGATTTGTCTCGGGGGCCATCGTCGGATTTTGTTTTAGTCCATTTTTACGGCGAGAGAGATCGGGGCGGGGAGAAGCGAGGGCTGCGAGGCGGAGATGAATTGTGCAGAGAAACCGGGATTCATGCAGAGCGGGCAGGCTGGTCGGAAATCACTATGCTCCGTGGAGGAGCGCACAGCTTTCAACGGCCGAGTCGAGAATGCAAGACGACGGCCCAAAAGGGGGACGTCCCTTGGTATCTTCGAAGGGTCAATCAGGAGGTCGTCGACATGTGCGTTGTTCATTCGCACGCCTTGGAGGACGGGACGACGAAGTCAGAGCCTGCCTACGTTATCGCCTCCGCAGCTGTCATCAGCAGTGCGTCCAGGCCGTTCCGGAACAGAGACAGAGAGAATTGCGCGACGGGGGTGCGATACCTGCAGGGCCGGAGGGCCTTTGGAGGACGCACGCGGCACGACTGGACATGCAGTGGTGGCGACGGGGGCTTCGTGAGCCTAGAACCGGGCAGCCAGAGCCAGGGTCTTGGTCCAACGGCTTTGGGCCCAATGCCGAGGCCTGGCAGATTTACTGCACGAGTACTATTCGTTTCCATTACACAGAAACGGAGCCTTTGCAATCAATCTCAGTCGCGCCATCGCGAACGAGAGAGCGTATTTTCGTGCCGTGGGCCGATCGACGATGGGCCGGTCGTCATCGCGCCTATGCAGTAATTATTCCCACGTACGGAGTATATTCATTCATTCGTTCACCGGCGGATGGTCAGTCGAATCTGATCTGCCCTGCCCTGTCCTGCCTGCCGGACACATTTGCGAGTGAGTGATAGCGTCTTAAACAGGTTACCGGATGCAGACAGCAAACCAAAGAACCCAGACAGCGTATCGACCTGGAATTATCCGTACAATCGTCCATGGCTTTAGGCAGCACCTATGATCCCGACGGGAATGGCTGCAGAAGCGTGCTTGGCCAGGGTTTATTTCGGAGCAGCGAGCTGGACCGCAGCCGCTTAGCTTAGCTCGCGTGCTCATTAGCCCGCCCTCAACGGTTTCTTTTCCTGGGCTAGCAAAGCGATGGATACCTCCATCCATGTCACGCACTGTTCTGCCCATTCTATTTCGGTCCCTGCCGTGAATGGACGGCATACGATGGCTCCTGATCGCTTGAAAGGATTCACCATCCACCGTCCTCTCGAACACGACGGGACGTCTGTATTCCGATAATCCTAGTCGCCTCCAGGTGTCACGAACAGATCCTGCCGCACCACGTTCCAGGCATACTTGGCTCAATGCGCGAAATCGCATCTATTTGTATTACCTAGTCCACATTGCCAGACTTACAGACGCGACATCATCCTACAAAAGCAAGCTTATCCAACAACCATATGTACATACATCCAAGGATCGTCTACGTCTCGACGATATGCCGGATGATGGCTACAGAACTCTAGATCTAAGGGCGATCTGACTAGAACCATTACATTACAGCTCTTCCTTGCCCGCGGACGTACTTCCACCGCCAATGCCGACCGTTAGAAGCTTGGGGTTGGAGTCGAACAGCGATCCAGACTGGTCAGCGCCATTGGACGGGCCAACATCGTCGTAGGGAAACGCATAACCACGACCACCAGTGCTGACCTCGTGGCAGATGCGCGAGTAGTGGTTCGTTCGGGTGTCCTTGTAGTAGTTGGTCACCTGCTCTCCCTCTGGTTGCTGGCCATTGGTGAGGAGCGTGGATCGGTTGAACGCCGCCGCGATGCGCGCGCCAATGGCCCCCATCTCCGCCTGGTTACTGGGATATCCGCCAAACGGCCCTGTGCTGCAGCTAAAGATGTCTTTCGAGGCCGGCTGTGCGAAAGACCCGACAATGCCAAAGGCCAAAAGGTTGTCGGAGCCCACGCGTCCCTTGACGTCGCCCCATTCAGCCTGGGTGTTGACTGTGAGGTCTGTGGAGCTGTATTTCTGCCACACGCTATCGACATAGGGCTGATAGTACCCGTCAAACAGAGTCGGCTGCATGACAATGCCGGAGTTGGGGCTCAAAACCCTCAAGTTGGCCGTGTTGTCAGCCGTGCGGACAATCAGCTTGCTCCAACCGGCATTGTCCGTGGCATCCTGGGCGATGAGTTTCTCGCAAATCTGGTCAAGGCCGTTGCTTGGGAGGCCCGGTACATTGGTTATGGTGCCCGAGTCGTTTTCGAGAGTAAGTGAGACTGGGATGCTCACGAAGTCGACGTAGGAGATATTGACGAACAGCTGGAAGCTGTTGAATGTGAATTCTGCGAAGCCCCAAGCCAAATTGTAACTTTTGTCGGATGGGTTGGTGGCCGAAGGTTCGACGACGGCTGGGCCTGGGTTCAGGAAGAACTGGAGCGGGCCGTCCCGGCAGAACCAGACCCTCCCACCCGCAATCTGGGGGATCGTCAGCTTTCGCGTCGACCCCGGTGCCCCGAGCGAGATGGCACAGTCGGCACCCAGTGGTTGGAGAATCCCGGACGGCGAGCTGGGATAGTAGCCTGTTACGCCGTCGGCCTGGAGAAGGAATACAGCATTGTTCTTGTTGATATCCAAGCCGGTCAAGTGGGCATATGCGTTGGAAGAGCCGGTATTGTTCTGCAGAAC
>JABGLZ010000964.1:0-13249 GCA_014705045.1 Colletotrichum theobromicola | reverse complement strand
ATAGCAATGACTGTCTGGGTTTTCTTGCTAGACACGTCGGGATCGAGACACGAGATGATGTGGATGATTATTGGGGAGGGGGGGGTATGACAGCAGATATAGGAGAGGTGGTCGAAGGAATTGCTGAGGTTATGCCCGTTTCGGTGCTCGGGCTGAGTATGGAAGCAAGGCAGAGGCTAAGGCAAGGAAGGCGTAGTGCCGGGTAGCAGAGAAGGCACCGAGGCTTGCGATCGCTGAGGTGTTAGTGTTGGGGGGAGTAGATGCCGGGTGAGTCACCGGGCTTAGGGTCGCAGGGGATTGCGAACGAAAGAGGCGCGGATGCGGGGAGGTTATGAAGAACGGAAACCGGGGGCAGAATCGGGCGAGACGGTAGGAAGATGATCTTGCACAGTACTTATTGGTGCAAACAGTTTTGATGAAGAGAAGAGGTGGATGTTAGGCGAGTAATGTGGTCAGAATCACAAACATGTACAAGAGTACTGGTTGTGGGACAGTAAAAGTGATGAGGTGGTTGAGGAACAAACAAAAAGGCGAGTCAAAAGAAGTCGGGAAGGCGTACGTTGTGGATTTCCTTGGGTATATACCTCGAGACCAGATACCTCGGATATCCTTACGTTATCAAGGCAAGTTCTGGTCACAAGGGGAAGGGGCATGGGAGGCCAACAAACCGGGCTGAGGCTTGGGACGGGACGAGACGAAGGAACTTGAGGACGAGTGGGACGGAAGATGGTACACTTAGTGACGAAACGCGATGAGAACAAGCTGCTTATCTCTCGGGCTGTCTCGGGGTGCTTGCCTAGGCATCTTACCGCGCCGCACCTCCCTTTCTGTCTTTCACTATAATGAAGCTAGGTATGGTATGGCAGTGGCCTCATCGTCTCGGTTTAGCGGGCATGCGGGCGATAAGAGGACCGATAGGTAAGGAACGTTCAGGTAAGTGGGCTGTGATGCAGCATGATAAAGCTGGGGGCGTGGCCAGAGACAGTGTCAGACATACTATGCAGTAAGTTGGAGGGGTGTGTGCATACGGCACATGCGCTGGCCGGTCTCTGGAGTCCTCCTGCACTGAAGCTGCTGCAGAACATGCTGCAGCTGGTGCTGGTTTTGGACAAAATAAGTCGACTCCTCCAATCAAATCAGCTGGGTTAGCGGGGGGCAGCAACCGTAGGTCCCAAGCAGCGTGGGGGATCATGGGGGGAGGGTGGACACCAAGGCACGCAGTATTCGTAGGTACCTGGGGGGGAAATAGGGCCTAATTGGGCGAGTGCGACTGGTGACAACTGCACGCAGCTGCGCTTGGCTGTGGTCTGGAATCACCGAATCAGTCATCAAGGATGAACCAGTCACGTCGCCGCCAATCAAAGTGATGTCATCCATGCACAGACTGCCTATTCGCAGTCGACACAGCGTCAGCAGCGCTGGCGCCGACTTCCAGCGCCTTCAAGTGTGTGCCTTTCTGACGAATCCCAGGGCGCAGGGCGCATGCCTTCGTTTTCCGACCTAAGGTAGCCCCTGACCAAAACGGCGCACACGCGTAGGCTCGCCGATGACGATGGCTCTACCTTACGCTGTCCAGGCCTTTCCGTCAGCTGGCGACCCTGAGGTGTGCTATGCCCACCTGACAAGCTATTCGGTGCTGCTGTTTCCGCCCTGCCGCCTGTCAATATACCACAGTAAGGTACAAAGCACCTACTGCGTAAGGTAGTAGATGCTCACCATCCCATTATCTAGTTACATAGTCACTGGTCAGTCACATGGCCTTTCTCAGTCACCCTCTCTTATTCTCAACCGAAGACTTTTTCGACTTTCGCTGTAATTTTGTTACTCGATTTCGTTCAGTTCTTTAACGGGCATTATTGGCGTTACGTTTTCATTAGTTATGACGTCCAGTGCAAGAAAAATACCCCCTTGGTTGGGCATCATCATACGCTAGAAACACTAACCCATACAGAAGCTTACGGATACATGAGGCACCTTTTCAAGGCACTTGGGGAACGCAGTAGAGTATGATGGGCTTCATATTGAGAGTCACATGACCGGGGGTACATCGTCGGTGCCACCCACGAACCAGAAGACGGCCCAAGCACAGCCGTGCTGTTTGTTGAGGTGGAGATCATGTGCGGTCCGAGCTTTTCCCGCCCCTGCGCCACCTGCAGCCTGCACTTCCCAGGCGATGCTGCCGCTCCCGAGTCCAAGTCCCACGTCCCAAGCCCACGATGCGACGCATTGATCGTTCTTCGTCTTGGCAACCAAACTCCCGCCTCTCTTGGGAGTAGTACCAGGAGGCCTGGCCCCCAGTGCATAGTGCGACAGTCGACAGTGCCCTCCCGTCAAACTTGAGGGAGCCATCCGGTTGAACCGGCAACCAAAACGATGGATCTCCGGGCCAAACCGCAATCTTCAGTCCACACTGCTCGCTTCCTAGATACTTTCAATGTTCGGTCTAGCCCATGAACAATTCGAGCGTCATGACAGTATATAGGACATCCTACCTGCACCTACTCATAGCTCTCCTCGTCACGTTCCTGCGTTGCCGCCGCCAGGACTCTCATTTTCCTCTGCCGCAACTCTCCTAATCCGTCTGCACGATTCAGGTCGCTCAATCTCGGTCTCTGACCATCGAATGTCGACTTACCATCGCTTGGCCCGGCCAACCATGTAAGGCTTCCACCAAAACAACATGCGCCAAGCGATACTACACGAGCATCTACGAGCCCAATACGACCTTTCACATATTCAAGTGCACGAACTACTTCCTCCAGTGTCACATTGTCTAGCCAGTGGCTCTTTAATACTTGCGGTATGAGCGAGCCAGCGTGGACAGTCGAGGCTTTCGAGTGGTCAGGACACCGATCATCTATCCATGCCGTCAGGATGGACTCGTGCTGTAGCGGTGATAGCCTTCGCCATTCGTACTTTGAATGCTACAGTCTAACCCTGCGTGGACACCAACACACGCCAAATACCACCGACGACCAAGCCCATGGCCCCGTAGGTTGGAGAAAGACAAGACTGTCTACAGAGTATGGCGAGCACACCAATAGTGCGTAGTCGGTTAGTAGCTCGGGGAGCGGCCCCTGGCGCAAGAAACAAGAGGCGGTGGCATGTTGCGAACTCATTGCAATGTACTCCATCAACGAGCCCACCTGATGTTCGTACTATCAAGCTGGCTGGATCAGTATAGATCATTGTGTGACTGGGGATCAAAAATTGCGGTGCGCAATCCGGGGTGGCACTCTTTGAGTCTCGTCCAAAGCTCTTTTGAAGCGACGGCTGTGTTCCCTCTTTGTGTTGTGGCTCTCGTTGAGATTCATGTACACATCTAGTCTTGGGTTCCAGGAAAAAGAAGCTAGCGTTCGACTGCTCCAACTCGTTTGTCAGGTTTACCGCAGCTTTGCACTGACCCGCAAGTGTGGGGGGGCATGGCTAATTTCATGTTTATTTTTGCAACTGATTCTGGAACTTAGCTCGGCTTAGGAAAGCTGCGACGCTAAAATGCACATCTTCACCTGTTTCATGTTCTCTAGTGAGCGACACAGGGAGGCATCAGAGAGAGGTTGTGTTCATCTCGACCTGCATGATGAAAATGGCTTTTCATGACCAGGCCATCCAAAAGGGGCATCACCCGGAAATCTCTAGGGTAGTTGCAGCAGACAAGTTCAAGCGGGCATTCCAAACAGCGTTGACAGCGCCCTAGTGATGTTGGCGTTCTTGTTTTGCTTGCTCAGCAAGGACCGGATGTGGCTAGTCGCAACAGGACGGTGATCCAAACCCTCGTCTCCTTTCGCCACATCTCGTGTTGTCTTGTTTCGAGTTCCGTTGGCTGAAAGATCCAACGACTTGGCCCGCTCCTCTTTCATTGTTTGTCCTTTCACGCTTTTCCTGGGCCGACGTTTTCTCGACTTCTACAAGCCCTTCAAACCGCGAACCTTACCTTCTCCTTCTGACAGACAAAGACAAAGGCCGGTTGTGTTCTTCCCCCAGCATATACTCGATGACCCTTTGTGTGTGCCTCTGACCACATGGCGATGACTGGTTGTCTCGAAGCCACTACCAAGTATTTGGGCCTTCAAGCCACAACGCCTTTCTTCGTCGATCAGCCATGTGGGATTTCTTGCTCTCTTGGCAGGATGTCCGTCTCCACAATCGGGGGAATAACGCTCAACGTCCTCGCAAGCGAGGCGGTCTTTAGCGTTCTCACGGATGCTACTTAGCAGCTTAAGCTGGCCTCATGCTTTGTTTAACGCCAAGGACCCATAATGCTCCTCCTCTACACCTGAATTAGTATGGCATGGCACTGCGTCTGAGCCATCTACCAAATGCTTACCCGTCGGGTAGCTGGGCAAGTGTCCGCTACTACACCAAAGACGAGGGTCCTGCGAAGAATCCAGCGCTGCCGCCAGAGCAGGCCAGTAAGATGCCCGACATCAATGTACATTATATAGATATATAAACCATCTCGTCACCTCCCTATTCCTAGAGAATGCTTCATCACACCCAACACCATCCCCGGTTTTGACCCCTAGTCTTTCTTTCTACTTCTCTCTTGAGGAGTGCCTTTCTTTCTCAGTGGCCATACCAACCTGGCAATACACCGTCAACATGTCTTCCACTCTACTGCGCCTTCTGGGCCTTGCTGGCGCTGCCCAGGCGGCATGCTCCAACCTTGCTATTGATAGCTTCTCACGATCTACCGTATCCGGTAGCAACAACCTCGATGCGTGGACCAGCGATGACACTTCCATGTCAAAAGCCGCTATCAGCAAGGGCGTCCTTTCGTTTACTCCAAAGAAGGACAGTTCTTCTTACTACTACGAGACTCTTGGTTGCGTCAAGGCGGCCACTCAAGGCTACACTGCCCTCTCTCTGACAGTCAAGGGACCTAAAGATGCCTCCATGATGCTGGAGATACAAACCAAGGCATCTTGTGCAGATGACACCTACAACAGCCAATGGGTCCAGATCAACGGGTTGACTGGCTCGACCCAAAACATATCTATAGCGCTGTCCTCGTTCACAAGCGCCAATCTCGACGCAGTCTCAGCCTTTGTCTGGTCGACCTACTCCAAGTTTGATAATTACCAGTTCAGCAATCTCCAGTTCACCTGCAGCGGCGGCTCAAACCCGCCCATCTCGACTGCTCCAGCCACTATCACTGGCGGCTCTGTCTCGACTTCTCGTTCCGTTGTAATTTCGTCTTCAACTACCGTGGCCTCAGCCACTGATACCGTTTCTTCTGGCACGACCACATCCTTCGCCACCTCAGTGCGACCGTCAAGCTTCACAAGCACACCAAACGTCCAAACGGGCCCATCGTCTCGTACGTCTGCTTCCTCATCCCGCCAAATCACACCTCCTTCAAACTCTCGTCCATCCACCGCTTCTTCGTCAAACTCGCGCTCAGCTACTTCCAGATCGACGTCTCTAACTTCCTTCTCAGCCTCTACTTTCCCCACGGTGTCCAGATCATCGAATGGCATTCGCTCTTCTACTGTGTCTAGTTCCGTTGGCGCGCAATCTTCGCCAGTCTCCTCAAGGTGCAGTAATCTCCTGATTGACGACTGGGCCTCGCAATCGCGGCTGACATTTCTTTTCTATAACGCCATGCTACAGCCCAGCAGTGACGATAGCACGATGAAAGAAATCACAGTCTCGGGAAATAGGGTCACATTGAAGCCCAATGGTGCAGATTCCTACTTCTACAGCAAGGTTGCTTGCACCAATACACAGCTTAACGGATATGGCGGCATCTCCTTGCGCATCAAAGCCAAGGCCGGCACTACCTTATCCATCCAGTTAGCCTCGTCCCCGACGTGCGGGGAGGACTCTGCCTTCGCTACCAGGACATCAAAAGAACTCGGATGGTCATTCAACGGACAAGAAAAGCTCTACAGCATCCCATTTTCCAAGTTTTCCGGCGCCGACTTATCCAAAATGACAACGATTCTGTTCGGTTCGTTGTCCTCGGATGTGACGTTTGGCCCGATGGCCTTCTACTGTGGCAACAACCCGTCTGAGTACACCATCGCGACTCAACCAACTGACACTGCTGGTGTCTCGACCGTTGCTGCCCCCAGCAGTACTGGCTCGGCCAAAGTTGTGGATAACTTTTCAAAGAAGGATTCCAACTCTCTCGGTTACTGGCATGGGGGTGACGTCGACACTGCTCTCACTTGGGGCACGAATAGGGTCACCATCAAGGCGCCAGATGCCGACTTCTCCTTCTACACGCAGCTGTCTGATAAATGTGCCGACATGACCAGCTTTGACGGTGCCTATCTACATGTGGCCTACTCTGGAAGCAACAAGTTCTCGATTGCTATGCAACAGCACAACCAAGCTTGCGATGAGACTGTCTCACCCTTCCCTGAAACATGGGATTCTCTTGAGGCTGCACGTTACGCAACTGGCAACGACATCTACATCCCCATCTCGCATTTCAACATCCAGCGGAAGCGTGCGATAGGCATTGCTTTCAAGGGATTCTACACCAACGAAGCTGTTACCTTGACAAAGGTTGAGATCGTCCCCTCTGTCCCAGCCAAGGTTTTGATCCCAGAGAAGCTGCCTTCTGGGAATCTCATCTTTGCATGCAAGCGCCCTAACTCGATCGCCTTTGCTATTGACGATGGCGATCCGAAGTTCGCCCAGGAAGTTATGGAGGTCATCAAATCGGAGAACATCAAAGTAACGTTCTTCACTGTCGGCGCACCTCTGCGGGACCCAAGCACCAATCTCAGTGCCATCTACAAGGACATGATGAATCAGGGTCACCAAATCGCTCTCCACAGCTATACACACCCTCGTATGGAGGGCTTGCCCAATAACGACGCGATATCTTGGGAGTACGACCAGGACATAACGGCTGTTCAGGACATGTTCGGCATGACGACGAAGTACTTCCGACCTCCCTTTGGCAACGAAGGTGCTCGCATGCGTCAGCAACTAGTCAGGTCTACAAAGGACGACAACCCGTACATTGTCAACTGGAACATCGACGTCGAGGATTGGCTCTACGCTCAGTCGGACACTCCCGAGAAGCAATTGGACTCTTTCCAGCGCGATTTGGATAAGGGCGGCTCCCTGGTTGTCATGCACTACCTGTACCCCAGCACCGTCTCGTACTTGAGGACATTCATTCAGAAGGCGAAGGCAACTGGGAAACAACTCATGAGAGTCGACCAGTGCATGATGGATCCTAATGCGCCGCCTTTGTAAAGTTCCCTAAGGCCATTCATTGGTGTTACAATATTGTTTAATCGCGGAATACTTTGCTTGACTTAAAGCGTCATTTTATCGCATATTGTACATATCATTCCTTCCGTCCCATTTTTAATACCACTTTACCGATTTTTGAGAGTGTTCAGCGTGTTTTGTGTCTTGCTACCTTTTCACAATCATATCTCCCGTGAATGAAAAAGGTCTTGCAACATCCCTAGACCCCGGAAATGCCCATGAAAACTCGCGCCTGCATCCTATGTTCGAAGTAGGCACGCTGGAGTTCTAGTGATTGCTTTGATACTAGGCTCTGATTCCCTGGTGCAAGACGTTGGTCAGCTGGGCCGGCCGGGCCGACTAAATCCTAAGCTAAATCCTATCTTTATATAAGGGGTCGGCTACACCCACTTTACGCCTATATGTCCTAGTATTTATAGCTGGATTAATTAAGCTGCTTTATATAAGGAGATCACTTATTTTTCCTATATTAGCGCTACTATATTTCCTGTGGTCTATGCACGCCTGCCCTACTCCACCTTATCTATAGCGTCTAATTAGCTAGGATTACCTAATAATTAACTAAGTTATTTAATAGTTCAAAAAGACTATAGTAAATACCTACTTTATTAATTAACGCTTAAATTACTTAAATCTAACGTCTTTTTAATTCATTCTATTCTTTTACTAATTTATACTTAATTAGGCTAACTACTTAATAATTCTACTACTCTAGCTTAGACTCTATAGCTATAGCTAGTATTTTAGCCTCTATAAGGCTAGGTAGCCTTATTAGTGCTACTAGTACTATCTCTACCTCTACCTCTACTACTATAAACTTAGTTACTATAGGGTCTATCTTAGGGTTTATTATACTCTACTAGAGTAACTAGAGGTATACTCTAGCCTTCTTAGTTTTATAAAATATCTATAAGTGCGTTAAATATATAGGCTAGCACTATATTAGCTTTAGCTTTAGGGTCTCTCTGTTAGTAAAATAGGTTTTAGTAGTATAAAGCCTAGGATCTTTACTAGTAATTTATACTAGCTAGAACTAAAGTCTATAGTAGCTATAATAAGTATACTTTATTTAATAAGATCCTCTTAAAAGTATTAATACTTATAGTATTATAAGAAACTTAGTAGTTTATTATAATTAAAGTAGTTAAAGATAATATAGAAATAGAGTAACTTAAATTATATAAAAAAGGCTTAAGTATAATCTAAGGCTAAAATCTTCTTTAAAAGTTATATAATTAAGAATATATATTAGTTATAAATTATTTTAAAAGCTTTATAAAAGTAATAACTATAAATAATACTTATTTACTTCTTTTTAGTATTAATAAAGCTATACTTATAGAGCTAATAAGTTATTTAATTATTAAGATTACTTTTATATTTACTTTCTTAGTTAGTAATTATCTTCTCTATATACTTAGTAAGGAACTTTAGATTAGCTATTAAGTTAAATAAATAGCTCTTAATTTTCTTATATAACTCCTCTATTTATAAAGTAACTCTAATACTAAAGTTATAATACTTATAAATATAATAGTTAATAAACTATTTATAGAAAGAAAAGTAAATTACTTAAATATATTAATAAACTACCTCTTACTTAAGAAACTCTTTTAGAATTACTAACTAAACCTCTTTAAACTCCTCTTTAGTATTAATAAAGATAGTAACTTTCTAGAGTATTAAATAGCTTATATATATATAAGGGATCTCCTAAAGGTATTAAATATCTATAATATCTTTAGTAGTAATACTAATTATAAGATTATAAAATAAGTTTTACTATCTAAGTAAATACTTTTAGCTAACTAAGTAGATACTCTACTTTTTATTTAGATATACCTAATAAGATAGCTAAACTTAAAGACCCTAAAAAACAGTATATTATATAATTATTTAAATTTTTATTAATTTAGATTTTATTATAGTAATTAATAAATCTTAGTGAAGCTAACTTTTTAAGCTTTTTAGCTACTATATTTATTAATTATACTACTCTATATATATTTTACTTATTTTATATTATACCCTATTATCTTAGTTTTCTTAGTATTATTATAGCTTTCTTAGTATTATTAATAATAGCGCCTCTAATCCCTTATTTATCTAACTACTATAATAGAGTCTTTTTAGTAGTAATAAAGCTAGAAGTATTATAGTACTCTAAGAGAGCTTATTATTAGAGGAGTACTTAAATCTAGAGCGATTATATTAGATATTCTACTTAATAAAGTAGAGCGTTAGATTCTTTACTTTTTTTTAGTACTTTTAGCTTTAGTAGTTTTAAAGGAAATAGCTTATTATTATTATTAGTAGTAGTACTATTTATTAGTATTACTAAAGTTAATAATATAATATTATAAAGCTAGCTATATAGTATTTTTATAATTAATAGATTCTTAATCTTAAGTAAAGTATCTACTAGATCTTAGTTTATATAGTTAGTAGTAGTTTTAAAAAATAATAAATATAACTTACTAAAGGTTAATAAAGTTATTAATATAGATATATATTATACTTTATTACTACTCTACCCTCTATTTTAAAAATAGTAAGGATTATATAGAAATAGAGTAATTTATATTAGTTAGTAAAGTAGTTATAATAATCTAATAAATTAAGTAAGTTAGAGTTAGCCCTTAAAAGTATTACTATTAGAGTAATTTAGTATTAATAAGCTAAAAAGTTAAATACTATAAAACTAATTTACTTAGGTATCCTTTCTAACTAATTAACCTACTTAAAGTACTTATACTTAGGTTTAATATTTAGAGTAACTATATATATAATATAATTATTCTCTTTATTCTTAAGTATTCTATTAATAGCTCTAATAATAATAAAAGAGTTAGAGGTATTATTAATAATATAAGACTTTAAGTCTTTATAAATAGTCTCTATAAGTAAGTTAATATATATATTATAGTTTTTATTAAAACTAATAAAGTATTAAGCTTATTAATCTTTAATAAATAAAAAAGTATAGTTAATATACTTATAAATAGTTTACTAATTACTAAACTCTATATATAGATACTTTAGAGTAATAATAAAGTTATTATATATATCTATATAAATAATATAAGCTTAAAGCTTTATAAATCTATTATAAGTATACTTAACTTTAATATTAGTAGATTAATAAGAAGAGAAGGTCTTATTAGTATAACTTAGTTTATTTAGAGTAGTAATAATAAAGTTATAGAGGGTAATAGCTATAGTAGTATAATCCTTTTTCTTAGCTTTAATTACTTACTTAGCGCTATACTTATCCTTATTAATATTAAACTTATTTATAGAGACCCCTCTATTACTTTACTACTTATACTTAATATTAAGGTTAATATTAATATTAATATAAAAGATATAGAGCTAGAAGTATATAATAGAGAAGATATTCTTAATAATACTTTATAAAATCTCTTTATAATTAGTAATAGTAATATAGGGTTTTTAAGTACTAAGCTCTTAATATATAGCTTTAAATAACTTAATTAACTACTTATAGCCCTTATAGTATATTATATAAGTAATAGTTAGAGGAGACTAAAGAGTTAAATAAAGGTGTAGTTCTTATTAAGAGGATATTATATTCTTAGCGCCCCTTATATCCTGAGCGTATTAGGCTTATATAGCTTATATAACTTACTCCTTAGTAAGTACTTACTAAAGCTCCTTTAGAAAGTATATAGTATATTACTAGATACTTTATTATATACCCCCTTAGCTATATATATAGCTAACTAAAGCCTTATATTTAGGAGGACTTATCTAAACTAAGATAAATATAATATTAATATAAAATTACTTATAATATAATAGGGAGTACTCTTAAAAGAAGTATAAAGTACTCCCTTATAAAGTTATAAAAGGACCTTTTAATTTATAATATATTATTAATACTATATAAATATATAAACTATATTAATATTAAATAAGCTAATTAAGTAAGCACTTTCTTAATATAAATAAGAGTAGATTTTTCTATAAACCCTCCTATAGAAACTTTTCTTTTTTTATATATTCTAACTTTTATATTTTATAAGTATTATTTTTCTATTATTTATAAAATCTTTTTTTTACTTATATAATAACTTATTCCCTTTTTATTTCTTTATAAGTTTTTTTACTCTTTATTTCTTTATAAGTTTTCTTCTCCCTAAGTCCTTAATCTCTTTATTAAAACGCTATACTTATAATATAATAAATATTAGTTATACTAACTACTCTATAGCTATAAAGTAGTTATAAATATATTATAAAGCTATAAATATTTAGTAAACTTATTAATATAATAATATTAATAAGTTAGTTAATAAGTAAAATAATTCCCCTATTAAGATCTCACCCTCTCTAAATAAAGATAATTATAAGTACTATTAACTTATTTCTAAAGTAGCTAACTAACTATTTTATAAATAGAAAATAAATTTAATATTAATAATAAAAATATTAACTTTAAGGATATCTTAATCCTTTATAAGCTTTCTATTAGTAAAAGTTTTTATTATACTTTTTAGTATAATTTTATAAAGTTTAATATTATCTAAAAATATAATTACTTTATTTATAAATTTAGATCTATATTTTATTTATATAAGTAAAGCTAGTTTACTTATTAAAATACTCCTATTTCTTATAAAACTTCTATTTATAATCCTACTTAAGAGTATATTTATAAATCTATATAAGAACTTATTTAAAAGTCTATTTATAGTTTTATTTATACTCTAAAGTAAATTAATATTACTAATTATAAGTATAAATAAGCTACTCTTATTTTAAGTAAGGATAAGAATAAGGGGGACTTTTAGAATAAATATTTTTCTATTTATAAAGTGATTTTATATTTATACTTCTTTTTTTAAGAAAATATTTAATTAAAAAACTTAATCCTAATTACTACTTATATAACTATAATAAAGGGGATCTTCTTAATAAGTAATATATATAAAGTTTTATAAGTAATATATATTACTTAAGAGTTCTTTTTTACTTATATAGAGTTAATTATTATAATTTCTATAAGTATATTATAGTAAGGTATTTAGTAATACGCTATATACCTTATAAGGGAGCCTTAGTAAGCGCTCACTAAGGAGTAGGTTATATAAGCTATATAAGTCTACTATACTTAGGATATAAGGAGCGCTAAGAGCGTAATATCTTCTTAATAAGAACTACACCTTTATTTAACTTTTTAGTTTCTTCTAATTATTACTTATATAATAATTATAAACTTAGTTTATTAAATTTTACCCCTATTTTTACTAATATATTATAACTACTTATAAAAGTAAATAAAACTCTCTTTTTTCTCTTTTTAAACTAATTATAATTAACTAATTACTAAGATATTTACTTTTATTAAGAACTAATTTATAAGCTCTAAGTACTTCTTAAAGACTTAAGAGAATTAGGATAATTAGATCTTCTTTCTTAAGTTTAACTATATTTTTATAGGAGTTTAGAAATATATTAACTTAAACGTTCTAGATATTCTAAACTTCTTTAAGAAATAATATAAAAATACTTTTAAAGTTTCTTACTTTATATAAGAGGATTATATTTAATATACTTAGGAGTATTTAAAATACTATTATTACTAAACTATAGAGAATTAGAGGTTTAGGGGGACTTTATTTACCCTCTTTACTCTTAAGTTTTAGTATTTAATAAAGTTTTTAATTAAGGATTTAATATTTTTTAATTATTATAAACTATATCTCTATATTTAAGAGATTTAAACTAAGTATAAAAGAGATATTTAAGTAATAAACTCTTATAAATATTAAGAAATTTAAAACTAAGTTATAAAGATAATTAATAAAGAATTTTTAAATTTTATTTAGCTTAAACTCTTAATAAAAGCTAAGCTTAAATAAGAGGTTTAAAGAAATACTCCTATAATTACTCTTAAAATATCTTAAGTTTCTAGAATATCTTAAGCTTTTAAAACGTCTTAAGAAATAATTATAATTTATAATAAAGCTTAAATTATTATAAGTTCTAT
>JABGLZ010000962.1:94945-138638 GCA_014705045.1 Colletotrichum theobromicola | reverse complement strand
GGGGGGGGTAGAAAAAGGCGCTCGTACATTCTCTCGTCCATGGACGATGTGTCATCCGTGGCCTGCCACTGTCAGCGAATCTATTCCCGATGCACCGGTACGACGGAGTCGCAGCGGGGAACTGACATATGCCTCGTCGGCGATCTCAACCGCCTCCGCCGGCTCTGGCCGCGGCGCTGGCGGGGCAGCGGCAGCGGGTGCAGGCGCAGGTGCAGGTGTTGCAGCCTGTCCGGTCTCAGACTCCTCTGCCATTTCCTAGAACAACAAAGATCAAAAATTAAGGTCAAGACAATTCGCTGAACCGTGTCGTCTGTGGCGGGCGCGCGGGTTGTCGGAGTTTGAATGGCAAAATGTCCTTTCACGACAGATTAGCAGCGGGGTGTGGGTTTGTAGCCAAAACACCACCCCATTGTTTTTCTTCCCGCCCCCGACAAGGGTCGTCGCTGAAGACAATGTCCGCAACCTATGGAGGGCCTCGAAGTTCTGGATTCGCCATTTTGTCGCTAGCGGCGTCGCATTCTCCGTCCCTGCATGTCACGAACCAATCGTCTCAGCGCGCTTCGTCTCTCCGACCGAGGGGAGTGGGGTTCCTCAGGATCCATCGCGCGTTATCATTCAACTGTCACCGGGTACCTCGTGCTCCGCCTTCCCGAGATGGGTAGGCCCCGAGGGGAACCCTTGATGTCGCAGTGTTGAATGCCTTGGCTGTGGTTAAGTTGGACTTTGATATCTTTGGCTGAGAGGTACTACATAGAATCCTGAGAACAAACAAACGCTTAGGTTATCAAAGACGAGACCGCCTGTGTTTCCCCTGCTAGGGCGACAACCTTTCATGTGCTTATACACTTTGATCGGGTTTACTGTCATCGCCTTGTTGCTACCGCCGCCGCCGCCGTCGTCGTCGTCGTCGTCGTTGCCGTTGTCACTAATATCCATGAAGATAGAGAGCTATGCAAAGATAGGAAAATGAGGCGAACCCCAAAAGGAGACGATTGTGGCATAGAATATTAGCTGTTCAATTCGCGGTGTATAAAGTTTGTACGAATGATTCCTCGTCACTCCTGTACAGCTGTTTAACTTCAACTCGCCATGACCGAATGACAATAGCCCCAGGGGAGACAACAGCACGGCCCCGGACCAACTCTGGTCCGTTTCCGCGGTGAAGCTAACATCATGGCCGCAACCGAGGGGCATACCCCAGTCTGAAATGTCTACAGCCCTTGTCTTGACAACGCGTCGTCTTAGGGGTGAAGACATTCCCACGGTACGTCTCGGGGTCCAACGCTACTATCCAGTCGCAAAGGTCACGAGGCACGCCGAAAGACACATCATCCTCGATGCGCCATGACCATGCATACGGGGACCGCTCGACAACTCTCGTCGCGCTCAGCATGACCCTATCCTCGTCCAGAACCCACCCATAATCGATCCCACACTCGACACAGAAAGCATCATGCGACGCCGTGCTGGCCATGAACATCCCAACGGCGGCCTCATCCTTGGAAAGCACCTGCAAGCAGGCACAGCAGTCGTACCGCTGACGCGGGTGCGAGTGCCCATAGCAGCGTTGCACTAGGCCCGTCGACTTGCGAAAGCATACGCAACGGCGTCTACAAAATGGCGTCATCAAGATCTCCTCTGACGACCGGGCGTGCGGACACAACAAGCTGTCGATTCTCTTCAAGCTCTGTCGCAGCAGGTCCATGGTCACGATCTGTTCCTTGGTCAAAGTCGCGACCTTGATCGTCCATTCGCTGTACACGTGCTGCGTCCTGCAATATATTGTCGGCGGGACCTCTCTATCTCCCATTCCCAGAGCGTCCCTGCATTCGTAGCATCGATAGGCGACGTGACGCGTATCGCGAAAATGAGACTCGCTGAGAAGGCGAAAGATCTCCTCCACCGAGATGTGACGGTGAGGACAAATTTTTAGCTTTCCCTCCCACGCAATGCAGAAACGCTCCTCGTCATTGGAGAAGTACCGTCGTTCGTGGACAGCATGACAGCGGCCGCAGGCTTTAGGCTTCCGCCAAAATGAATCTGGTTCCCGAATGTCAAACCCTCTTCGACAATCGCGACAGAGCTGGTCGGATCGTAGAAGTTTGATGATATCCGATACGTGTCCGTCGAGCGCATCATGCTTAAAACCAGGCGGGGCTCCTGATATGATATTGCCTTTCTTGTCTTTGAGCACATAATGAAGCGATTTGAAGGAGGCGCCGTTGAAAAAAGACCACATCAAAAAGCATGTTTGCCGTGCCATGTAAATGCTTGGCGCATCTAGGCATTCCATAATAGAGAGGACAATCTCCGGTGGTATTTGATAGATGATGCATTTCTCCTTGTTTTCGTCCCTCCTGGCCTGATGTATTGTGCTGTAGCCGGTGAAGAAACGTCCCTCAGTAGCAGACGGGGGTTGATTGCGGTATTTGACAATGATATGTGAAGTTTCAGACAACGCCATCGTGTCTTATCAAGTGAAGCCGAAAATAAATGACGGGGTATGGAGATGGGAGGGATATGGGACAGGGGTGAGCCTTCCTTTAAACCGCTTCCGCAAGCTTCCCCACTGCAGTCTGTTAATAGACTTTGATCCAGCCTACAGAGGGACTCAGCCTCCTCAAGGCCCTCACAAGCAGAAAGGTTTCTTGCTGTCGAACAACCGATTAATACGTACGAGTGAGTAAGTTGGTGGGTTAGACTACCGCAACATTTCTCGGCAAAGCTTTAGTCGATCACTAGCTTCCCGCAACAATTCGGAATGGGACTGCTCAAGGCTCGTCTTCAATAAGTCGAGGAGTTCCGGCAGCCTCTCATTCAAGTCCATCGCTGATTCGTCGTTCAACTCGTCCAGAGTGGCAAAGTGGGCCAGGTACCTTGCGATCTCGCTATACCTCCCAGGTGGCGCGTTCTTATTCGGGATGCCAAGTGCTTGAACAAACGACCAGATAGTGAGCGCTGCGTAGTACATGATCCACGGCCGATGCGGATCAGGCTCTGTGCGGCATGAGTAGAACACTGACACCGGCTCAGGAAGCGAGCCGAAACTACTCGTTCTTCGTTTTGGCCCTCTCTGATCCACGAGGACGCGGTAGAGGAGTTTGAAAGAATGGAGGACGGCCTGCCGTGTTGAGGCCGCATTGGACCAGGTTCTCATCCGCGCAACGGCATTCGAGTGATCTCGTGTGGAGACCTTACGTCCAACCAAACGCTTGGCCCCGGAGTATACCTGGCAGTCGACGATGTCGACGTGGAGGCTGATGTATGCTAGGTGATAGAGTGCAGCGGCGGAGTGAATCGGACCATTCGGGCTGGATGGTTGACCCGGCGCTTCAGGAGTATCATTCGCGCCGACAGCCTTGTCAAAGCTCTCCTTCCATTCATCAAATGCCCGCAGCAAAATCTTCTTCCATCCGTCATGCGTCTCAGTGCTCGGTGTACGCAGATCAAGCCATTTTAGGTGGGATTCTCGATGAGATAGATGCCACCCAACGCTCAGCAGACCTGACATGATGATCATTCGCCCAAAGGTATGTGTCTTTACCTCCTGGCCATGGAGCGCGCTCTTCAGCCCGTCGAGGAAGGAAACCTGCTTGATGCCGTACATCCGGTAGTTGCCATCAAGTTGACGGAAGACGTCAGGCGTGGAGGCGGTCCATAATGCATCATCGCAGGGCAGAGGGAGTCGGATCTCATGAGGCGCCATATCCGCTGTATGGCCAAACATGGCTGCATGGATAATGTCCAACATGAAGGCAGCAAATACAACTCGATGCATCGCTTCCGACTCAGCCCATCGCACCCACCATGTTCTAGAGTCCAATGATGCCGCATCGGTAGAGGTGGGTGCCTGTTCTTCCGGCGGCGATTCACTCCCTGCCCTTCCAATAAGGGGGCTGCCTCTTCTAAGGAGGGTCAACGTGGCGGAGTGATAGATATGGGCTCGCTCATGGAATCGTCTTGACGAGAACATCTTCTCGTAAAACTCGAGGAGTAACAGTGACTGCGCAATAGCCAAACCGACTGGCGGTGATGCTTCCTCAGCTGTGAGAATTTCCCAACGAACGCTGGATATGACGACATCGGCAAACCCTCCGTACTGTTCTAGGTTTCCTGTCGAGTCTCTGCTGCTTAAAGATGCAGCTCCTAACGCAATCATAACCATGAGTAGGAAGATGGAACATCGATTCGCCGCGAATGTCGGTTGATGAACGATGGGCAGCCTTGGTGAAACGTTCTTCCAGTACTCCTGTAAACAATCTCGCATCATGTCGAGGTTCAGTGCTGGTAGATCTCCACCACTTTCTTGCACCAAGTTGATGATGCGGTGCTCGTATTTCGGTTGCTTCTGTCGGAAGACTTGCAGCCATCTCAAAACTTCTTGGCGGCGGTGTTCAGCAATAAGTTCATCACTGACATCAACTTGCCTCGGCGGTGTCGGGTCTAGTTGTGAGCGACTCGTCAGAGACTCATAGTCGTAGTGGATATTGTTGTTGAAGGTCGATTCCAAGCCTCCCTCGAGGAAAGGGAGATTAGCGACGCCATTGAAGTCGCTGAAACTTGCTTGGGGGTCGAACAACCAGACGGCAAAGTTCTCTCGAGATAGGGCTTCGTCCGACTGAAAGTCCATTGCATTAAAAGACGGCATTATTGATGACTCTGCGGGTATCGGCGGCTGATCCCGGCCGAAAAGATCGGATTTTGGGCGCATCATGTTGACGGAGATGTCGTCTATTGAGGGCCATGTCGAGGGCTGGCCAACTCTGGCCGTCAATGATGCATTAGGTGCGCCTGTTGTAGGCGTTGGGGTGGCGTTGGAGTCGGGAGTCAGCAAGATGGCCGCATCGTGCGGACCGGCCGACGACGATGGCTGGACTGGCTGAGGGAACACCGGTCGGGCGGGGACGGCAGCCGTTGGCGATGACACGGCAACGCCAGACAGGCCGTTAGAGGCAGCGGAAGTGCTGAAACTTGGTGCGCGATTACGGGGGATATATGAAGATGAGTGTCGCTTCTTGTGCCGGCTCAGTAAGTCAGCTCGAACGAACTTCTGGTCGCATCCCGGCACGTCGCAAATGAAGATCTCTTTGGGGTTGTCTGCGAGTCGCGTCAGTTGACTTGGGTCCTTGGCACATCTAAGACGCGCAGGGTGAGACGGCGCATGGGCTTCAAAGCTCCTTACGGTTCAGTTGGTGTCTCTGCAGATGCTCGGCCCTTGAGTACAGCTTCTCGCATCCCGGGTGGTCGCACACGAATCGTCGAGGTGCGCCCTTTCGACTGGCGCGTTTGTAATTGCCAGCAACGCCATGCTGGGTTGGAGAAGGGTGGCTCGCCATGAACGGTGGCTATGGGGACATGGTCGGTGGCAGTGGATTGCTCGTCGTGGCTGGGTGAGCCCTTCGCTTGGAAATTGTCGTCGTATCAATACGCGGCAGACGTCGGACACGGTGGAGCCGTCATCGGTGAGGACACGGTGAGGTGCGCCGCGAAGTTGAGGATGTCAAGACGTAAATCGTAGGAATTGGGGACGAGGTGAGATGAGATTGGCAAAGTTCCGCCTCAGGCGGCTGGGTCAACGCGGGGAATGGGCGAGCTCCCCCAAAAAGGGCCCCCCTTCCCCACACATCTCGGCCGTCCTTTCCCTGAAAGAATGATGGGGGAGACGCAACATCGGCCAACTGGAACGAGGAAAGTGGACCCCCACGCGTCGCTCCTGCAGCGAAAATGACAGTGCGCACGGTCCATTGGCGTTTTTGACTGTGCGGGGAATTCTGTCACTCACAATTCTCCTCGTTTTCACCCATCGCTCACTCACTCACTACAGATGCAACTCATCCGTTTAACCGGCGAAGCCATCCCATCTCGAGCCAATTCAGATGCTGATGTATCAATAGGGAAGGTTTAGTGAAAACCAACTTTTAAAATCATTTGGCTACCGTTGAACTCCAAGCTACCCATTCCTCAGCCTCCCGGCGATCCTCTTCAGCGCAACATCCTCCTTTTCGGCCTTTTGAAAATCACGCCGATGAGCTTCGGCGGCGGGTCCGACAATTTCCAACAGCCGAATGTACGGCAATCCGAGCCTTCCACCTGAGATCCCGGCCTTGCGATCATACCGGCCATTCCGCACTGCAATATTGTCATCCGTGTATGCTGCCAACTCCTCCGGTACCCCCATCGTCTCTGGTCTGGTGCTCCAACACTTTGATCAAATCCACGATTACGGCTTTTGCCGGCAGCTTCACTTCAAATAATTCCAGCGCTCTCGTTGTGTGCCGGATGTCGTGCGTCACAATGCACATGGCACCATAATCCCCCGACAGCTCGTCAATGATCTCCTGCGCTTTTTTCATCGCTTCGTCGCTGTACAGCTCAAAGGTCTGGTTCGAGTCGACCCGCATGTACCACGGCTCCGGTCGGAGTTTCTTGTTCGATTTCGTCCTTTCCAGCATCCGAACCGTTCGCCGACAAAGTTGTCGCACGGGCTTCTTGTCATGAGTACCAACTGATGATGGCCACGTGGGCTTGTCGGTAGGTATCATAATGTCCAGCTGGAGTGACGGCATGAGCGTGTATTGGCGACATTTGTATTCCTCGGAAAAGTCCAAGGTGAAAAAAACCACTTGCTCGCCGCTCCAGCAGTCGGCCATTTTGGTGTTCTCGAGGGCGCATTCTTCATGGCGCCGCAGCTGAGGCTCTGTGAGAAGACGAGGTTTGAAATGCGCCATGGCTCCAAACTAAGTAATTAGTCCTCGTAAGTCGTTGATCCACAAACAAAAACGAGAGGAAAGCCAAATAATATTTGCAGAAAACCTGGTATTAATGAAATCTCACCAAGTAAGATGTCCAGTGGTGAGGAGGTTCAAGCCCGTGCCCGGTGACTCACACCGAGCCATCGGATGGGCGCATCGAACCGCCACGTCCAGCCAGCCAAAATGACCATGAGCATACTTTAAGCTTATCATTCACGTAGGCTTAGCGGTACTCCGTCGTCTAAAATTAGGGACTTCGGGGTTCCGCATGTCTAGTCAGCGACATTTCCGCCACGAACGACGCTGAGGACCATGGGAACGATGACGGGCACAATGACATGGAAGACGAAAAGAACCGCAGAGACTTGGTCAATGGAAGCTGTAGCAAAGAATGAGTCCACATGATCATAGAGTCCTGCAACACAATGTTATGAAAATATTGATTGTTCTATGTTCTAGATACTGCGACGAAGTAATATTTCCAGCTTCAACGGAGCAGTCCTAATCCACAAATTCAAGTCAGTTGGAATCTGGCAACCAACAAGTAAAACACTTACCAGAGGGAATCATTCGCTCTAAGGCAAAAGACAAGTGCAACCGCCACTGATGTTGATGCAGCTAGGCTCGCCAGGTTGCTTCCTGCAGTCGACGGTGCCGCAGAAGTCGCCGCTGCATGACGCTCCGTAAACGGCCGCGGCGCAAGCCAGGAGGGTAACGGCAATGGATTTGACGTGCATTTTGATGTTTTATTGGGAAGGGGATCAAAGTTAATGATAGTTGTTGGTTAACGATAGTAGTTGGCGAATCAGATGATCGTGAGACTGGATGAGAATGAGATGAAAGATCTGCTCAAATGAGGCACTCTTGCTCTGCCTTTTATCGTTACCTCGCGGTCCTCTAGTGAGGCTTTACGGACCTGTCCGTAGTGTTCCGGTGGACCCTTCCGTAGATACCAACGAACCGGAGACTTTGGCATGGTCCGAACCTGGGTAGATCTACACCTTAATGTCAATCTGAAACTGTTCATCCGGAGTCATGGCGGACTCCGGACGGTTCTAAAGCTTATTGTACCAATCAGACTTCGCCGTACATTCCCAGGCCGGAGGGATTTCAAAACGACATGGAGTCTTCAGCATGCAGCACGAGTCGCAACGCGTTGACATTTGGTCAGTTCTAAGAGACGACGGGTCAAGACTACGAGTCACGATACGACGCCCTAGGGAGAGGGTTTCAGTGAACAACAAATACGGCCCCTTGGAACTCAGTTGCACTGTCAGTTGGCACAAGTAGTTTGAGCTAATGAAATAAGGCACAACTGAATTATTCAGTTTGGCGGTTGCTTCGACTATACAAGAGAGCAGAGAACCAGCGACTCCCTCCTAAAATTACCAGGTAGGCATGCACTCGACTTCCACCGACTTTTCCTTAGTCCGATTCATCTTCTGACCCTGGATAATCTTCGTCTTCTTCCCATCTATAGAAAGCGTCAGTCCCCCAAGTCTCAAAGTCGTAGGGATACTCGAATCGATGTTGGTATGGTACTTCGAACTTTTGCTTATGAAGGGGGTCAGCAGTGTAAGAGCGGCCACTGAAGAAAGCAGCCGCCTCTCGAGCCGGTGGCAGCGCTTCCCCAGTATCGGAACCCGTTACATCTATTCTGCGAACTTCTGTTGTCACACCTCGACGCGTGTGTTGTCTGGCTGTTAGGTCCCATTCTCTCTCGACATCATCGGGCACCTTAAACTCCCTGCTCATGCTCCATATAGCACGAGCCTTTTTGTTTTCGACGGTGTAGCAAAAGTGGCTCGCATCTCGTTCTTCTGGAACCCAGAGCTCTAGTTGCTTGATCTCGGGCATCCCTCGAGCAACCTCAGCCATAATCATCATCATCTCGTTGAAATAGTGTCCACCTCCTCTTAGACCATCGAAGGTCATCGAGAGATGCTGAAGAAATGGCCACCTTAACACGATCCACCGTGGAGGCTTCAGATGACATGCGTCTAAAGCAAATGAGCAATGAAAGGTCCGAAGTTGATGCCTGGCGCTGAGAAGAGACGTTTTGAAAACTGTCGACGCCCTGTACATATTGACTGGCTCTTCCATGTTACGAACGGTGAGTGAACTGACGGCGGGCGGAATGAAGTCCCAGCGTTCGTACTGTATGGAGCGGTTCAACTTCCAACTTTCCCGCTCTTGGTACCCGAACGATACCTCCTTTAACTGATCTGACTCTTTCATGGTCGAGCATAGATATGACAAGAGTCCTCGATAAGAACAACACCGACACCTGTCGCAGTTGTATTCCAAATGTCGGATAGAACGGACGCAGTGGACTGTTCCCAGGGTACCCCGGGCGAGGTTGCTTTCAAAATGATTGAGATAATGGCCGCATGACTGCTCCTCGTGAATCTCCAGGTCGATCGATGCGTCGCGCTTCCAACTAATCAATGTTTCGATGAAACCTTCCATCACATCCGCAAAGTCAGCTCCCAATCTCATTCGGCGCCGTGGGTAGTCGACAATGGTCGTGAAGCTCGAGAGATCCACGTCTATCACAAGGCGTAGCTTTTTCAAACACAGCTGTCGCGATCCTCGGATGGTGTTGGCCAGAGACCCAGGGTTGATGTTGCCCGACAGGATGCTCGCATTCGTCAGGTAGAAGGTCAACTCTGCAAACAGATAGGGCTCGAGTATTTGGTTCCATAGTCTGCAGACTGTCGCAAGAGGAGCTAATGGGTAGCCATCCTGCTGGAATACCATATACTCAAGAATTTGCGTGACTAATTCGCAGGGCAAATCATTGGCTGTTTTGCTGATTGCAGATGGATTGCTGGAATCCTTTCCATCCTGTGGTTCACTCTGAGATAAGCCTGTAGTTCGAAGACAAGGGCTTCCGCTAAGGGACGTGTCGACTTGAACATCATGTTTTCGGGTGGTGTCGACGGAGCTGAAACCGCCCTTGAGGCGGTCGAAAAGGCGTTTGATGCGGTGTCGTGGAGGCGAATCGGACATGTTGGCGTTAAAGGAACGAAACACTCGTTTGTGGTGTTATGGGAAACTTCATACGGCGGCTCGCAACCCATTATATACTCACTTCGTAGCATACCTTAGCTATAGAGGTTTCTGTGTGATCCATCCAGGCCCTCGTGTGTGTCTTTGCAAGGACTGAAAAACTAAAATTAGGCTTTTGTCCAGAGTCGCCGCCGGCCAAGAATCCAGCTAGAACAATCTCAAAGAATAGTAAAGTACATCGGCTCATCCAGAGAGTTGACAATTACCGGACTACATAATGCTTCATTAAGGTCATTGACATTCTTGATATTTCATATATTCAAATACCTTAGACTCCTTTCCATTGATATGTTCCCATTCACCAAGATACCTACTTGCAGTTCTAGATAGCGCGTTGCACCCTACCTTCACCACAAACCAAACAACGATTGCCAAAAGCCTCTGTTGACTAAGGTAATCAGAGAATGGCCTGCAAGATGATTCCAAAGGACAAGTTCTCAGGATCTTTTCATTAGAGGATACATGAGACTAGAATGAGGCAAAACGTCTTCTTGATGTTTTCTATTCGCTTTGCTCGTCGTCAATTTGGTTTTTGAAAGTAGTCCGTAATATGCTTTACCCCATGGAAACACAGCTGTGAGGCCCATCTTTCTTGTCGCAGTGTACTTGGCTACCTTTCTGTATCGATATGATGTGGCTTATAGGAAACCGCAACGGTCCGCCAGATTTCTAAACTTTGTTGTGGAACAAGAAACAGAAAGACATCACATGCAGCGTTTCTCTTTGATTCTATATAAGGAGACAAAACGAATGTTGTCCCCCAACTGGAATTCTTCTCTCTTTTCTCACACACCGTGCAAACTAATCAGATAATCTTTATCCCAAACAACAATGGCGGACACCGAAGGTCATACAGTCCTGCGCCAAAGCTGTCGCCAAACAACGCGCAGGGGAGGCGACGATACCTCAGCCATTTTACAACTACCCGTGGAGCTTCTGTTGCAAATAATCGAATACCTAGGAAAGTTTGACCTAGCAATTCTATCCAGAACATGCGCCACGTTCCGAGTCATTCTCGACCGCGATTGGGCGTCCATAATCCGCAGATGTTGGTACCAGGAACGGATTGATTTCTTGCTAAGAATCACCCGCGATATGCCAAACCACTGGTTCTGCCATTCATGTTTCAAGATGGAACCCATCGATCAACGTTACGTGCCACATAAGCAGTGGACGCCCTCTTGCCAAAGAAGCGGCCGTAAACGTAGAGCGGTAGATCCGTACCAGATACGCTCGGAGCATGTGCAAATGGCAATGAAGACTTCTCGGCCCGGGAGCATCAACCATGGATACCGCGAGAAGATCATGGAGCCGTTCGGCATACATCGCCGCGCCCTCAAGGGCAACTGTCTCAGGTCCTTTCTTGCTGTGCCTAAGATTGTCTCGGGACATTTTCTACTGAAGAAGGAATGGGTATTCGAGAGAGTTGGCTGTCGCGAAGCAATTCAGACCTCCAGACACCTCGATATGAGCATGCATCTCATCAACAAGCAGCTAGTGGGAGTTCCGCTCGTCTGCTCGCACTTGGGCCTTGTGCACGATAGCTGGGAGAAACATACCATCGTTGAATGGAATCGACCGGGCCATTTAAAGGACCCCAAGTTTGAGTTGGACTTCCGATCTGCTACCAAACATATCGGGGACAGCTTCAGCAACAGGTGCAATCAATGCAATGTGGAGTACCAAGTATGGTGTCCTAACCAGCACGAGTTAAAAGTCCGCTCTTGGTACGTCGAGGGTAATGTCTGGTCAGACGAGTACAGCAGGAAACAAAATCCCTCCATCAGAAGTCTATATGACAAATAACGTATCTTCTTACTATGCACTTCTATAGCCATCGGATATTGGCCTGGGAGATTTTTCATATGCCGAATCACAGAATTTTTCCCGAACTAAGGTATCATTAGAACGGGCTGAAGATTTACCAAGCGATCACTGAAGCCCACCATGCCCATCGTGGCAGAGAACGACAACACAACAGCGTCCCACGGGTTCGATCTCAGCCTCAAACGTTCTCATGCGGAACAAAGACCATTTCTAGCCATTTCTTCCTGGAGAAAGTATGGAGTTTTAAACACGACCTCTTCTGGCCCCGGTTTGGAGATGTACGATAGCGAATTCAGCAGGAGCCGCTAGTTTGCGAACATATCAGCATGTTGTTACCATACCATATTCCTTAGGCCATCGAGAAATCCGGCGGGATGAATTGACTGAACGCTCAGGGCAAGGCGAATTCACAGCGTTTCAGTGGGTCTTATGGAATGCAGTCTACAACGTCGGCGAGGAACTCCAAGAGGCGTGTGGGGGCTGTTCCAGCAGGGCAGAGTACTCGATTTCATGCCAGGATGAGCACACGATGGTCGTCCGCGCCTGGTACGACGATGGAATTGAGGTGCATGATGACTAGAGGTCAATCACGGCATACCTAAGGGAAACGCCCAGCAGAGAGGCTTCTTCTCGGTCAATTCAGGAAATTTATAACATCTGAAACGCTCATCAACTTTCTTGGGTCGAGTGAACCCCAATATAAAAATATATATCAAAGGAGGTCGGTCGATTTAAGCCTATCCGCCCATCTGGGATCATGGCAGGAAAATGTCCCATGATTGGAATCTGTAAAATATTGTCAATATTTTCAGCACCACTAATTTGCAGTCGACCGATGTATGTCCCCAGTATTGGAAAAAGGGGAGTATACTATCCGTACTCCCAAGATTTTGCTCAGGTCTTTGACTGGAGCCTCAATTACAACACGAGGGCTTCAACTTCTCACGAGCTACTTCACAACCAGCCCTCAAGCAAATGAACATCACCAGATTTCTCACGTCTGCCAGATACGGCATACCCCACGGAATATTTAGCGGGCGTCTTGACAGCTGTTTGAGTGCACCGGAGAGAACGGAACAGCAAGCTTTAACCTCCGCTGCGGACCGGCTGCTTAAAAGTGTCGGACCGGCGCGTTCAGCGAGCCCGGCAGCACGGTAGGCCCCTGCTTGGGGGGGCTGACCATTGCCAAAATAAGCTGTCATTGCTTAGGCGAATACGCGCAAATTTGGGGGATCAGCGGGAGCTTGCAGATTGGCTTATGGGCGCTGCTGTTAGTGCCATACTCTCTCGCGCCCTTAGATTCGCAGAGATTCAAAGTATCGTCATATCGCGACTCAGGGGTCGCCGACCAACATCCTGGAGACGACCCTGATCGCTGAGCGAGGCCTGCTCCGGCAAGCTTCGGGGCCAAAGCTGGCACCCGCGCGCCGCGGGCGCAGCTGAAACTGGAGAGGGAGCTTGGCGATGGAATTTGAATCTCCAGCTGCGTCGTCAGCTTTGTTACACTCGTTCCCCCTTTCCTCACATCCGCTCCCTTTGACCGTTTCTTTCCTTTGTACACTCAATATCATCACTCTCCCTTTTTCTATTTCTTATTTACTTCTTCTAATCCTAGTGGCTCCCGGGTTTTGCTCATCCAGCAACCCGGCCCTTCTTTCAAAAAAGTGAAAGAATGCCACGTCTGTCAGATGAAGTGGCCGCCGAGCATCTCATGGGTGCCGAGTTCGCCGACCTAGAAGGCCTGCCCGCCGATGCCGCCCCGGTCCGGGCCTTTGACCACACGCGGTCGAAATGGAGCAGGTCGCCCCCGGGGCTCGGCGGCGGCGGCGGCAACGGCGGCGGCAGCAGCAGCCGGGCCGGAAGCGCCCTCTGGGCCCTCGGGGTGCGCATCAACGACGCGCTGCTGCGGTTCCAGGTCCGCTCGCCGCGCGCCGTCATCCTCATGCTGGCGCTGCTCAAGTTCTCCATCACGACGAGCGGGACGCTGCTCATGATCCCCATGCTGCGCCTCATCGAGGACGACATCTGCCACAAGCACTACCGCCTGCCGCACGCCGAGAAGATCCCCGAGATGAAGTGCAAGGTCGACGCCGTGCAGAAGGACATGGCGTGGCTGTTTGGGTGGCAGTCGCTGCTCGGCGCCGTCATCAACATGCTCGTCGCCTTTCCCTACGGCATCCTTTCCGACAGGTGAGTTTTCGTTGCCGTCTATGTCTGCGTGTATGTGACATGCCAACACGACTTTAGAATCGGACGCAAAGCGGTGCTCCTGCTGGCCTACTTCGGCACGACCCTCACCTTCAGCTGGGCGCCCCTGATGCTCTCCTTCTTCCCGGAGCTCAACATCTACTTCCTCTTCGTCGGCATGGTCTTCGGCCTCGTCGGCGGCGGCATCGTCGTCATGTTCAACAACGTGTACGCCATCGCCGCCGACATCAGCACCGAGAAGGACCGCGCCTCCAACTTCGTCTACCTCTCCGTCGGCGCCGTCCTCGGCGGCCTCATCGGCCCCGTCACCGCCGGCTACCTCATGGAGCAGCACGGCCCCTGGCTGCCCATCAAGCTCGTCTTCCTCTTCACCCCGCCCATCTTCCTCATCTGCGCCCTCCTCCCCGAGACCCTCCGCGTCAAGCCCGACAGCCCCCAACGGGCCCCCGTGCCCCTCGCCCACGCCGTCCGCGAGTCCTTCGCCAACGGCCTGCGCGAGCTGCACCAGTCCCTGGGCATCCTGCGCAACCGCAACATCCTCCTCTGCCTCGTGCCCTCCCTGCTCGCGAGCGCGCTGCACGCCTCCCACTCCAGCACGCTCTCGCAGTACGTCAGCAAGCACTTCGGCTGGACCCTCGCGCAGACCTCCTTCCTCCTCTCGCCGCTCAGCTTCCTCCACCTCGGCATCCTCTTCCTGCTCCCCTGGCTGTCCAGGGCGCTGACGGACCCGCGCGGCCGCTTCCGCCGCACGGGCTTCGGCAAGGACGCGCTGCTCGCCAAGGCCTCGTACGTGATGATCGCGCTCGGCGGCTTCGTCGAGGGCTGCAGCTGGGAGATCGTCGTCTTCCTCGCGGGCCTGTCCGTCACCACGTTCGGCTCGGCGAGCTGGCCGCTCGTGCGCGCCATGATCACCGAGTTCGTCGACCAGGAGCACACGTCGCGGCTGTACGCGCTCATCAGCATGGTGGACACGCTCGGCTCCCCGCTCGGCGGCCCGGCCCTGGCGTGGACGTTCACGGTCGGGCTGGAGAAGAAGGGCGCCTGGAGGGGGCTGCCGTGGTTCTATGTATCGCTGCTGGCCGGTCTGACGTGGGCTGCGTTATCGCTGGTCACCGAGCCGCGGAAGAAGGGGCCGATCCAGCTGGAGAGCCATGAGGAGAACATGGGTGGTAGACGTAGCTACGACCTCGAGACGGAAGAAGAGCGGTGAAAAAAAAGTTTTGTTTTAGGTATTCAGGGCATTTGTATTAGTAGGTAATTGGCGTTTTTCGTTATAGACGAGGAATCAGGCCGTAGGCTGGGTCGGTTAAGCATTGGTAGACAGGAATTAAAGGTCATTGCAGGCCGGCAACGGCGCAAGTTCTCAATCGCATGACTCTTGGCAATTGCCAGAATAAGTGGTTGCCCCGTCGGCGATGGCCTCAATTTCTTCCCAACGCGGAACGCGTCCGGTGAGCTATTGTTTCGTTATCGTGGTGCGTGTGTTGGGCAGGGCCAACAGTCATGATTGGCGCATATAGCATGACGAGACCAACGAGGTTGACCCTTGTGAGACTCCAGGGATGGTGGATATCGCGAGCCTCGCTGGCATCGCCAGCGCCAGCTGTCATTCGCCCACGTGGCGGCGGACGTTATTCAACTATTTGGCGGGCCAACGAGGCTGACCTGAAGCGCTGCCTTTCCACTTTGATTGTCTGAGGTCGTTAGGAGAGTGGAATAGGGCGGTCGCGGTGGGCTCCCATGGTGTTTGCTGTTTGGCCATTTCAGGCGCGCATGAAATTGGGCATTTTCAGGCTTCAAAAAAGGGTTGCGCTGGGTTGCATTCCTAGCGCTTAAAAAAAGACTAGAACAATGGAAATGCCTGACTTGGCTAATTGATACGATAATGCTATTGTTCGACTGCTATTACGTGAGTCGATGGCATACTTTCGCAGTTACGAAATGAACTTTTGCCTCACTAACAAAAAGTCCGATGTTGCTGCAACAGCCACGATGCCCTCACTTCCCAGGCCGAGCCCCTGGCGCCTCTGCTTCAACCATCAGACAGGAACGAAGATCCCTGCTTGGCCCCCCGATCGCCTCACCAGCCACAAGCCCTTTCATCATGATCCGCGATATCAGGAAACTAGGCTTTCTTAGCAGGCTTACCCGGGCGAATCCTTCAGCCTTGGCAGTCTCTCGTCAGGCCCGTATCGAGCCACTTACACCCACTCAAAAACCTCCGCGGCGATGCAGATTACACCAATGCAAAGGGGGAGGGGATCATCATGGATCATCATCTGCGTCTGCCTGCGAAGTAAAAGTGGACAAACAGGCAGAAGGAAATCAGTAAGTCTACGACTCTACAGAGCCAAAGAGCCCAAGTGTCTTGTCCCGCCGTCTCGGTCCGTGGCGCAGCCCTACAAGCACCGATGATCCCCGTCCATCAGGGCGAAAATCAGCGTGCTGGTCCATGCCTGGGCTCCCCGCATTTGGGGGTGTTGTGTGGTGTTCCGTGTGCCGCGCCGCAGAGGCAGCCGGACCCTTGGCGCGGGATTGTGTGTGTGTGTTGTGTGTGGTGTTTTGTGAGGGGTCTGATGTCATGGTCCGACCTTGTGTTCTCATGCTATTACACACTCTTGATGTTTTTGCTCCAATCCTTCGTGCCCTTGATTTGATCTTGGCACGCCAGTTGGATATGCGCCACCAAGGATTGCTAGGCGACGGCGGCAGGTCGTCTGCCTATGTTCTTCTCATGGATCTCATAAGTTGACGCCATCCCCCCTCTTGGTGAAGCACTTGATGGAAGACACTTTTGTGTTTAGTATCTCCCCCTTAAGAATTACCACGAGGTGAAGCTTTCGCACTTTCACGATACCCTCTATTATCTTTGCGATTTTATTTCCAAATTTACAGATACCCCCAACTTAGATCTAATACACCCACCGTAAATCCACCGACATCTTCATTTGAAGTATCAAAAACCACTCTCATCCACATCACGGTCTCATAATCTACACCATCACCACCAAACACCTCACCCAAATTCCCAGTATGGCCACCGGGATGATGTCCACCGCCGACCTCGAATCCAAAATCCGCCAAGCGGCCGTCAAGAACCGCGAGCTCCTCGCCACCCTCTCCGCCACCGACCACGCCGTGCCCGACCTCACGCAGCAGCGCCGCCTCATCGCCGACCTCGAGCACCAGCTCGCCGCCTCGGACAAGCACGTCGCGGCCCTCGACGCCCGGCGCCGCAAGGAGCTGCGCGACCACGAAAAGTACCGCGACAGCGTGATGCGCCGCTTCGTGCACAAGGCCGTCGGCAAGCGCGACAGGTTCGACGAGAAGGCCGCCCGCGAGGAGCGCGAGTACTTTGACGTGCTGCAGGAGGAGCACCGCGAGAAGGAGATCAACAAGAACCTGCGCACGCAGCTCGACGAGGCGACGCGCGCGCGCGCGCCGCTGGAGGAGGCGGCGCGGACGCACGAGGCCGCGCAGGGGGAGCTCGACAGCCTGTACGAGGCCATCTTCGCGGGGCCGACGAGCGGGTACCCCGAGGAGGACGCGAGGGAGCAGGAGGCCGCGCGGGCGATGCGGGCGTATCAGGATACGAGGTCCAAGGCGGAGGCGGAGCAGCATGCGATCAAGCTGTTGATGGACGCGATGAAGCGGATGGGGGATGCGTTGCGGAATATGGACGATGCGATGAGCCATTCGCGGATGGACATGTTTGGGGGCGGGACGATGTCGGATATGATGGAGCGCAGCGCGCTGCAGCGTGCCGAGTCGGCGACGCAGGAGGCGAGGATGCTGGTGATGCAGGCGCAGCGGATGACCCCGTACATCGGGGACCTGCCGCCCGTGAATATCAACCATGGGAACCTGATGGGGGATGTGTTGTTTGACAACATCTTCACGGACATGGCATTCCACGACGAGATCAAGAAGTCGAGGATGTCGGTGGAGAGGTCTACGCAGGCGCTGAGCCGATTCTTGCATGAGACCAGGGACCGGCACGAGAAGTTGATGAGGGAGGGAAGAGAGCGGGAGAGACGGCTTGACGAGACGAGGGAGGCGCTCCAGAAGGAACGTGAGAGGTTGTTCGAGATTGTAACTGGCAGTGCTGCTGAAGGGAAGGGGTCGCATGGTGGAATTGCTACTGCATCGGGGTCAATGTCGAAACCGTGGGACAACTGAGCGTCGGAGCGTTGCTGTGAACGTTTGTTTTTAGCTTCTTGATACCTATTTGCATACGTGGACAGAATGAACAAACCATGTGTTACTCGCGTTGGATCGACTATGAACCCAGTGATTAGTATGCGTAATACCTCGGGATGAAATCGGGCTTGGTGCCCTTCGAGCCCCTGGGAGGAGTGAGTGCATTGTTTGGCCCAAACTTCAGCGTGGACCACCAATACATGTCAATCTCCGATGCGCACACATACTCTTCACTAAGACGGTGATCAGCCCCCAGACTACTTCCGACTGTGTCAAACTGACGCAATCTTGAGAGAAAGTTCATCATCACAAGCATGGACTCCCAGTGTATGGTACTAATTTCATTTCGTCATACTATATATCCCATCCGGCCGTTACATCGTGCTTCTTAGTACTCCATGTGCTGGTGGCGTCCACGTTGCTCACTGCCCAAACATAGTCAGTATATCAACTCTCAAATCCTTCCAGGACCTGTGTGGTTCAACACTCACGGGTTGTACTCGTCCATGTCGCCGTACTGCTCCTGGTACAGGTGCTCGGCCTGCTTCTCGGCGTGCCTCTTGGCCTTCTCACGGTCGAGGTAGTCGAGGCCCTTGGTCTCGAAGAGCTTGTCGACCTCGGCGCCGGCGATGCCGGCGAGCATCTCCTTGGCGAACTGGTGCTTGACGGGCTCACCTGTGGAACATGGGTATTAGCATAATGAACTTCATATTTGTTGAGGAGAGCTAGTGTCGTCGGGGTAGCATACCGTTCTTGCGCTGGCGGTCCTCGAACAGCTTCATGGCCTCAAAGGCTGCACCGCCGGCGACGATCTCGTGAGAGAACTTGGCCTCATGCTCGCCGTAGACGGCATCGCGGTGTTCCTTGGCCTCGCCGAATCCGAACATTTTAAATGGGTTGAAGTGGTAGTGTTGGTGGTGCTGATATATGGAATAAGTTGAGGTTGTTAAAGTCAATTGAGTTGCGTAGAGATATTGAACACCTATACAGCCAGGAGGGAAGGGGCAGCTCGAGGGGTTCTTATCCCTCTCACTCTTCCCAAGCTTCTCATGTGATCGTCATGGGTACCTTAAGAGGGGGTCCCATCTGCAAAGCTATGGGGTGCTCTATTTCGAGCAAAGCGAGCAAAGCCGAGAGACAGAGAAAGCCTAAACCCAAAAGCCCCTGATCTTCAACATCCCACCCTATCCCGTTGCCCACGCCTCAGTGACATGTCCCGAGTACCTTAGCAAGGGGTCGACGTAGACAACAGCAAGGTAGCTAGCTAGCTCTCCACCTGTGTCGAGAGTCACAGGTCACCGCATGTACGTGTGTGTCCACGGAAACCCCCGCCTCCGTCTGGTGTAGCTCCCTCCCCGTCGTCCATGCCATTGACCACGCCCGGCCCGCGTCCCTGGGGAGAAACAGACGGAAGGCCTTAGCCAAAAAACGCCGTCCGCCACTAAAGCCCTTGCGGGGAGAGTACAGTAGACGTCAAAGGAGGCGGTGTCATTGTCCACTCATCGTCTAGCCCGATTGGAGCTTTTTGCTTGATTACCTACTGACGTCGAGCTCACGTTGCGGGCTGACGAAAAGTGCAGCTGCTTCGCCCTTGCCTAAACATGGCCTGACGTAAAAGCCCGTTCAGCTTGGACTTTTGGCGGGGTCGCTCGGGATATCGGCAGCTCTCGATGGGGACTGCATGGACGAACGAACGAACGAACAAACCCGAGCTTTCGAGTGGGCTTTCTTACCTCTCTACCTTGACTTGACACTTGTCCCCCTCGGACGAGGATCTCTGATTCGTAAAGCAATCCGACAAAACAAGCTGGGAAGATCAAACTCAGCTGCCAGAGGAGAAGCAAGGCAAGCGAGCGAAACCATCAATGCGAATGGGTATGACGGGACGGACGGGCGCCCCTCTTGAGAGAGACCTAAAGGATTGTTGAAACGGTGCGATTGGCTGAGACAATCCTGTTTCCCATTACTTACGCACCTCACTGGACGAACACAGCTGAAAGAATACCTGACAAAAGTAGGAATTTGAGATGTTCGGGTGTAGTAGCGAAGCTTGTCGCCCATCCGGCTAAGCCGCCAGCAGCAGCTAAAGCAGGACAGCTTCTGGGCCCCCGCCTTTCCCGGGGAATTCGGCATCTCCAATGCGTCAGCGACCCTGCCACCTAACCAACACCCCTGCCGGGCTGAACCCCACGCAAAGAAAGCTGCGAAGAAAGCTTGTTGCGGACGCGGCAAACCGGCACATCGGCAAACAAAGCTCCAATGCCATGTTACACAGAAACAAAATACCACCTCAAGCCCCCTTTCCATTCCCAGGCATGCATCTGATCTGGTCCCCGGAGCCCAGTTACCGCCGTCCAGACAGACTCGGGGCCAGTCAATTGGACCCAGGACCGTAGAAGCCCCAAGGTGCCCCCCTCCCAATCGACGAACGGCAATTCGATGAGATACAGAAGCTTGTTCGATACCCTGCATTTGAGACGACGGCGGTGACCAAGCATCCAAGCATCCAAGCTCCCATCCCTTTTTCCACTTTCTCAGTTCCCCCTTCGTACCCGTTATTCTTGCTGCCAACATGACGTGTCAAAGAATGGCTCGTGCAGCGGGTGTCTCAAAAACCATCCGACGAGTTTCTTTGATGAAAAAACAAGAGAAGAACCTAACCGGGGGGTGGCGTCATCGTGAGGGGTAACTAGCTCTCACCTCCATTCATCTCTCCTCCTGGCTGTCCTGTCCGTGTCCCTCGGGAGGTGGGTGGTGTTTTGCGCTTCATTATGCCGCCGTACTATTGGAACGGCGGTTCTCACTCTAGCCTTCCCAGCCCAGTACCGGTCCATCTCCTCACCACGAGTCCACGACGGCGATTCCAGACTTTGGGGACCGTGGGATCCAGACCGCCCCATTGAATGAGGGGAGCCGAACCTTGACGGCCCCATCCGAAAGGCAGCCAACGACCGCCTCCTTTTCTTCCTCGCAAGGTTTTGGGCCTTTGCCTTGGAACTTGCATGTATCTTCGGCAGTAGAGAGAAGCGAGCTCAGCCATTCCACGCGCGGGTTCCCTCCCTCACTCTCAACCCCGGCCCATTTTCTGACCGCTTGTCTTCTTGCTCAATGCTCATTTCCCTCTCTCTCTCTTCGTTGATCTTACGAGTACTGATCCATAAGCTGGAACCTCGTGTCTGCGGGTCATGACATGATGAAGAACGCTCAAAGGACACATCTCAATACAAAGTCGAAGCGATGAGGTCTGTTCAAGATCGCCCTACGTGGTAGGCGAAGCTGTCAGGCCGATCGTCTGTCTTGGCGATGGGCGGGATTGTGCATCATCGGAAGCCCCCCGTCTTGGCAGGGTCCAGACGGTCAGGGATCTTGGTGTCCACTCACACTCACACGCTCACTCCAGCAGCCACTACGACCACCACAACCATTCCAGTTAGCATAGCTCATCTGCCACTTTGGCTCACGGTGGCTTCGTCACACTCAAATAATCTCGCCTTGCCCATGGTCCACGGCTCAACGTCAGTCGGAAGGCGCTTGAGTGGTATGCATCCTCTTTTCCATCTGCAGAAGAACAAGCCTGAGTGAGATACAACCTACTGTGCACTTTTTCGCGAACTTTGCTTTGCGATGGGGATTTCTTCTGCTTCGTCCTTTTAGACAATGTTCTTCCAATTGTATCGTCAATCGCCCTTTTTGCTAAAGATGCAGCAAGATCGCCGTAAGAACGCCAACACGTCTATGGTTTTTCTGCGCCAAACTTGACCTGCCACTCCTCGTGGGCCTTCTTCTGCCTCTGCCACTCCTTTTGCAGCTTCTTCAGCTGGCTCTTGGGCACATCACTGCCGTCCTTGAGCTTGGTGGGAAGCCCCTCAGCGTCCCACTCCGAGTACTTCTCATCTCCCTTGAACATCTCCGTGTGGGGAAGCTTGGCCTTCTCCCACTTCTCCTTCTCCGCTTGCTCGCGCGCGCGCTTCGCCTCCTCCTTGGCCCGTGCCTTTTCGGCCTCCCGGGCCAGCTTCTCATTCCTGGCAGCAATCAACTCGCTGGCGTCCACAAACTTGATCAGCGACGACTTGCCGTCCGGCCTGTCGTCCAGTGAGACGCCCAGCACGGTCAGGTCCTCATCGCGAATGCGGTCTGTCAGGGAGAGAATAGCCTTCTTCGTCTCCGGCGAGACCGACGATACGATCCGACGCAGCTCGTCACGCAATTTTGAGACAGCACGCAGGTATGGGAGCGCGAGCTGTTCGGGGTCGCGAACGCCCTTCTGTGAAATGGACGCAAATTCGGCGTCAGGGTCCTGGCTGAGCAGGCTGGACACAGAATCTGACGACACCCTCAACGCCTCAATATCTGCCTTGACCTTCTGCCAGACGGCGGCATACGGCTGCACGGCGGCTTTGGGCTCGACAGTCTTCTTCGCGGAAGGGGCCCATCCAAGGCCGTCATAAGGCGCCTTTGCGTTCTCGTCCAGACCAAAGATGCCCAGAATCTTGGTGATCCACCGGCCAATAGCCACAAGCTCGGGCAGCTTCGACTCGGCGTCCTGGGCGACAATGACCTTGTTTGCCTCGCTCACCAACTCCTGAATGACGCGCATCGCCTGGGGGGTATCAAAGGAGTTTGTGAGGGCGGTGTGTAGATCGGTCTTGGCCTTCTCGAGCTCGGACAGCAACCCGTCGGTGGGCTTCTCGGCAATAGAAAGCGATTCGACGCCCTCGGTTGATGCGTTCGCATCGGCAACGAGCGCCTTGACGTTGGAGAAGAAGTTCTGCCAATTATTAGTACTACGCGGCTTCTGGCGAGGGAAGATTACTCACATTCACAGTAGCCTCCCAACTTGATGCCTGCGCTCTCATGTCGGGAGAAATCTCGACGCCGTCGTTCCACTTGCCCATGAGGAACACAATGCGCATGCCCCGGGCAGAGTACGTCGTCGCAAGTGCGTCCTGAATGGTCTGGAAGTTCTTCAAGGACTTGGACATCTTGGATCCAGAGATGGAAAGGTGACCCATGTGCAGGAAGTTGTTGACCCAGGTGTGCTCGCCCTTCTCCTTCTCGCAGTAGAAAGCCTCAGACTGGGCCAGCTCGTTGTCGTGGTGGGGGAAAGCCAGATCAATACCACCGGAATGAATATCCATCTGCGCGCCCAGGATATCAGAGGCCATCACGGAGCACTCAATGTGCCAGCCAGGACGGCCCTGGCCCCACCTGCTGGGCCAGTATGGCTCGCCCTTCTTCGACTTCTTCCAGAGCGCAAAGTCGCCCTCGTTGCGCTTCTCGCCCAGGTTCTTGGACAGCGCCCCCTCTCCGTCCTCCTGCAATGACTTATCGTTCCGGTTACCGGGGCGCAGCCGCGCGTAGGTGTTGCCTGCCTTCTCGAAAGCCGAAATATCGAAGTAGACGGAACCGTCAGACTCGTAGGCGAAGCCCTTGTCCGCAATGCGCTCGACAAAGGCTGCAATCTGGGGTACGTACTCGGTGACTCTCGTGATAACGTCCGGGCGCAGGCAGTTGAGCGCATCCATGTCGTCGAAAAAGAGCTTTTCCATGCTTTGAGTCAGGTCGGTAAAGATGGTCTGATCACTGGTGTCGATTGTCTCCTTGTACAGCGAGTCAAGGTACGGCAGCAGGATTTCGTCAATGCCGGGGTAGAACTTCTTGTCCTTAATCGCGAACGCCGCAGCATCCATGTTGCTGATGTGCATCTTCGTCTTGGCCTCGTCGTCGCCAGGCTTGCCCTCCCCAGTGAGCGTGCCGCCAGCCAAAACCTTGCCGTATGCACTGTCTCTTCGCTCGAGGTAGTTGTTCTCGTCGAGTGGTTGGCCGTCGGATGCGGTAAGAAGAGGCAAGCTTTTTTCGGCGTAGGCGCGGAAGGCAGTCAGGGCCAGGTTGTATAGCTCCTCATCCGTATACTTCTTTTGCTTCTCGAGCTCGAGCAAGCGTTGCCTGCGGGCCTTGATGATAATCTGCACCAGCAATTGTCAGCCAACATCTACGACAACAAGTATGAATGCTTATAGGGAACTTACCTTGTCGTCCACATCGGTGATGTTCATGACAAACTGCACGTCAGCACCAAAGTAGTGCATCATGATGCGCCGGATAATGTCGGTGGAGACATAGTTACGGGCATGACCTAGATGGCTCTTGTCGTAGACTGTAGGACCGCAAGCGTACCAAGAGACCTTTCCTGGCTTGATCGGGACGAACGGCACCGGCTGGCCGGGCCTCAGAGAGTTGTGCAACTTCAACGCCTCCATTGTCGCGATGGTTGCGCAGGACCGTGAGAATCGAAATCTGGGTATCTGAGTGGAGAGTCGAAAAGAAAGTCTGGTGAGTCTAAGAAAGCGATTCATCCAGGACTAAACACAGAACAGGGGGGTTTGAAGAAGAAGGAGGGTCATGTGAATGGACACCAGCTGAGGTGCAGTCGAGGGCGTGGTTCGGGATGCGGGAGGGCGGAGGGCGGAGGGTTGGGGTTGAGTCACTAAGAAAAGAAGGGAGGGTCGCAAGGGCGGGGTGTAAGAAAGCCAAGTTGCCTATTTGGAAAAAAAGAGGGTGACACCATCCTCAGCCTTGCAGGAGCCGGGGCGGTGAGTCACTGTCTGACTGGCTGATACCACAACCAGCCACACCTGCCCCGCGTCAAGCCACACCTGACTTGCTCCGAATGATTTTCCCTTTTTCTTTTTTTTTTTTCGTCGGACTTTTCAGCCTCGCGTGAAGTTTTTCTTCTGCGCCGTCTCCCTGCACCCACTCTGGCCTACTTTTCCCATCCCAACCGTCGCAATCCAGGACAAGCCCATCCAAACCCAACAAGCTTCGCGACGCTTACCAGTTACAATGGCGAAGCCGTCACCGTTTCTCGAGCCCGGCGCGCGGACATCGGCCAATTCCATCGCCATTGTCCAGCTGTCCCGCGACAACCTCGTCCCGTTGATCCTCCAAGACTCCACCGGCGCCGTCGATGGTTACGCTGAGGGCGCGGTCCTCAACACACGATTCGGCTCGTTCCCTCACTCGACCCTGATCAACGTCCCCTGGGGCTCTCAGATCCGCGCTTCGAATGTCGATACCGGCTCGCGCGGTCGCAAGCGCAAGAGGAAGGAAGACGAGACCGACGGCGCATCGACGCCTGCTGCCGATGCGGCCGACGAAGACTCCGCCGCGCCCGTGAAGAAGGCCGTCGCCGCAGCAAGTGGCTTCGTTCACATTCTCCAACCCACCGCCGAGCTCTGGACTGCAGGCCTGCCGCACCGCACCCAGGTCGTCTACACCCCCGACTACAGCTACATCCTCCAGCGCATACGTGCCCGTCCTGGCAGCCGATTGATCGAAGCTGGTGCCGGAAGTGGTTCCTTCTCTCACGCCTCAGCCCGCGCCGTCTATAGCGGCTACCCCGAGAACGAGACCCAGCGCAAGGGTAAGGTTTACAGCTTCGAGTTCAACAAGGAACGGTATGAGAAGATGCAGGAGGAGATCGTCGAGCACGGCTTGGAGGGTATTGTGCAACTGACACATCGCGATGTCTACAATGGTGGATTCCTGGTCGACGGAAAGAGCCCCGAGGCCGACGCTGTCTTCCTCGACTTGCCCGCGCCCTGGGAGGCGCTCCCTCACTTGTCGCGGAGGAAACCTGCGCAGACAAAAGAGAGCGAGGCAGACACTGCCGAGTGGGTGTCGCCATTGAACCCCAAGAAGTCCGCCTACATCTGCACATTTTCCCCATGCATCGAGCAGGTCACGAGAACAGTCACGACCATGAGAACTCTCGGCTGGGTGGACATCGACATGGTCGAAATCTCCAACAAGAAATTCAATGTCATCCGAGACCGCGCCGGCCTTGGCCAGCCCGAGAGAGGCATCCCCCCACAAGCGCGCGACGTCGCCGAAGCAGTCGGCAAGCTGCGCGAGATCGAGAAGCGCACGAGAGAGTTCCACAACCCGGCGGACACCAACTCAGCTGAAGACTCGCCAGCGATGGATATTGACCAGTCAGCGAGCAACACGAACGGAAATGCCACACCCGAGGAGGCGAGCAACGTCAAGCCGTGGCTTCAAGGCCGCGTCATCCACCGCGCGGAGCCCGAGCTGAAGACACACACCTCGTACCTTGTCTTCGCCGTCTTGCCCCGTGAGTGGAGCGAAGAAGACGAGGCTGCTGCGCTGGCGAAGTGGCCCTGCGGTTCTGAGAAGGGCGTCATCGGAACGAAGGACAAGGAGACGCGCAAGCAGGAGAAACGCGAGTTGTTGCAGGGCAAGGGCAGGAGAAGGAAGAACAAGGCTTGAGTGGGGATCCGCGCGGACAGTTCAGGGGCATGATAATGGCGGAAGCATCATACAATGGAAGTGATAGATACCCCAGCATGATCAGAGTCAGGATTTCAATTGAGCCCAAGTATACTCTGCATGACGGCACTGCTTTTTCAGGACGTGTTCCGTCCTGGCGCAACTCAAACGGCCATAGAAATGGATTCGCGCCTACTTTTGACAGGCGATCTTTATTCTGGGCCTTTCAGCTCCTAATCTCTCACAACCATGGCATCTGGCTGTCTTCCCTTGCCCTCAACCAAGACACCAGCCTTCCTCAAGATGTCCACGCAGTTGTTCACAACCTCAGGCTTGACCCCCTCAACCCCGTCCGTAAACTTGACGGTCTTCAACCACTCCCTCGCATCCGCCTCGGAATAATCCAGATGCGTGCTGATATACTTGACCGCCTCGTCCTGGTTCTCGTTGAAATGCTTCACGCCCTTATCGAGCTTCGCAAACAGGTCCTTGATCCTCGGGTCCAGCTTCCCGCCCTCCTTCGCCAGCGCCGTCGACGCGACAATCTTCCAGCTGCTCCAGGGCGTGTAGATCTCGCCGACGCGGCGGATCTCGCCCGAGTCGTAGTACCGCTTGGACGTGAAGTGCTCCCACATGAAGAAGTCGGCGGCGCCCGAGTTGACGGCGTTGCGCAGGTTCTCAAATTTGTTGAGGATGACCGTGTCCGAGAAGGGCTGCGGCGTGGCGGGCGTCAGCCAGCCGTGCTTGTCCGCGAGCACGAAGCCCATGATCTGGCTGCCGGAGCCGATGCGCGAGACGCCGATCCTGCCGCCCTTGAGGGAGGCGACGGAGGTGATCTCGGGGCGTTTGGCGCCGGTGGAGATGGCCCAGCCTAAGTATGGTGTGTCAGTGAAGTGCATGTATATGTGTGTGTGAGATTGAGTGACTTACAGAGAGGCGTGTCGACGTAGGTGCCAACAAGGCGGTAGCCTCCGTCGCCGGGAGCATCCTCCTTGCCCAGGCCAGCGATCCAGCCCTCAGTCAGACCGATACCGATATCAATCTCGCCTCCGCGGAGAGCCGTGATCATGTGGCCTGTACCGGAGGGGAACGGGACCAGGGTGGCGTTGAGACCAAAGTGCTCCTTGGCGAAGTAGAGGGGCGTGGAGAAGTGCTCCGGCACGAAGCCGATTCGAAGACCTTCAGATGCCATCTTGTTGGTTGGAAGCTGCGCCCTTGGGGAAGATGGTTGTTCAGGATAAGGAAGATCGCGGCTATTATATGCAAGTCCCGCGGGAGCTAAGTTGGGCCAGGTGAAGGTGCTGAAGACAGTGGACGCGGGTGATGACGGGATGCGGGGTATTTTCAGCGAGCGTCAGTGCGGCAGCTCTGCCGCGGGGCTCGTGGGGCTTCCGGGGCTGTCCGCCGCTTGCGCGCCGCCCGTATCGGGGGTTTCCTTGCACCGAATACCGCGCGAACACCTATACGCGGCTTTACAGTTTTCGGGTCTCTGATTAAACGGGGATGTGACTCCCGCGATACGACTCGTTGACGAAGTCGCCGTCTCCAATCGCTTAAAGCCACGTTCCACTAGATGACTTTGCAATAAGATAGAATTTGTCTGGGCACAACCTTCTCTGCTGGGCTGTTGTTCTTTCCGAGGTAGTCTTCAGAAACTGAAGTTCGAGGTCTTAGCCGCCTCTGGAGTACATTGACGGGAGAAGGGGTTGAAACGGCCGCAACTTCACGTTTTCTTTACTCATAGTCTGTCCAAATGACGGGCGTCAAGGGTATTAGCTTGACGTGCACTGCAAAACCTCAAAGAATTTCGCTAAAGCTTCTTCAGCTTGCATGCAATTTAACATGGTTATTAAAATAACAGAAATAAATGATAGAGTTGCCATCGAGGCTATCGATCATTTTGTCTGCAAGATAAGAACAATTATACACTTCAGTTGGGTATCTCTGATACTAATCATTATTGTTAAGGTAGATACAATTATATATTGACGCTTGATAAATGGTCCCAAAAATGGCTTTGCTCAAGACATTTTGTAGCAACTGAGCTTTGATTTGCAAGGTAAGCTCATATGCATATACCCCGACTCTTCATATCAGCACTAATCAGAAAGCTCGGGATCCTCAATAGTGCCGTCTTCAGTTGGATATTCAAGTGAATATTCAGTAGTATCGCAGTATACGTGGCCAGTTGTTCTGAACGATTGCTTTGAAAACCCCTTGGCCAGAGAGAAATAGGTCATTGAATTGTCCCCTTGAGGTGTATACCCCTCTTTGCGTAGGTGAAGTAAGGTGTGGCGCAACCTTTGACGCACGTATGACCGATCCAGGTTCGACAGGCCCACCAGGCACAATGGTGTTGTAAATCAATCACACACCCAGAGCAGGAGTTTCTTGATGGTTGCATGGAGGCTGGACTCCGAACTCAAAGAGGAAAGAGATAGGCGCCGCTTTCCATGCCAAGAAGCGGGTAGGTCAGCCGGGTCTACTGCGGCGAAATAATTATGCATAGACTGCTCTAATGATGTCCCGAGGATGATTTGATGGCCTCTTTCAACAGAGAATGGCCTACATATGTATCTGAGATAGTTTAAGCTGGAAGCAGGGTACAGTTTGTTGACTCACATCATTTGCCTTTGACGGGTGCCTCCAGTTTTGGTGAACTGAAAGTCGTCGCACTTCTACCTTGTATCATGAATCCAATCTCGACAGGCGTCGCTTGCATACTGATAGCTCTGGGTGGTCTAGTTAGTTCCTCTTCTGAAGCATCTCACATACTATGGTACAGCCAGCCCGCCCTTCGAGACTTCTACGAGGTTCTCCCCATCGGCAATGGCCGCCTGGGTGTCATGATACATGGCTACACAGACAAGGAGCTCATCCGTCTCAACGAGGAATCCATCTGGAGTGGGGGACCGATGAATAAGATACCAGCAATAGCACTCGATGCACTCGAGCCTCTTCGCCAGCAGATTCTTGATGGACACCTGACAGAAGCTGACCAGAACTGGGTTGCCAACTTCACACCTGAATACGATGACATGCGACGATATCAGCCCGCGGGGGAACTAAGACTTGATTTCAATCATACTCTGAACGAGACATCAGAGTACAGACATTCACTAGACGTTTCGAATGGACTTTCATCGTTGAGATACGTCTTCAGTGGAGTGGAGTACACCAGGGAGGCATTTGGAAACGCCCCAAAGAACATTTTGGCTTTTAGGCTTTCTTGCAACAGCTCCTGGTCTCTGAACCTGGACTTATCTTTGTCAAGAGATAGGAACGTCACAGAGTTGACCGCGGATGCTGCCGCAAGAACCCTCAAACTACATGGGACTGGGGAGGAAGACAATACTTATCGCTTCGTGTCTCGAGCTAAAATACAGCTCACTGACGGTAAGCTTTGATGACAGACAGTCGAAGCAAGTTGAGAGCCGCTGCTAATCACTTACACCAGGAGGTGGCCATATCACCAGCAATGGGACAGCACTGCGCATCATGAATGCTACCGAGATTTTCATCATTTACACAGCCGAAACAGCCTTTCGATACCCCGACGCATCGATGGCAGATTTGGAGGCTATAGTTAACGACCGTCTGGAAATAGCCCAGGAGGCTGGCTTCGAAGCCATTCGACACGAAGCCGTGGAGGACTATGCGCAATACTACGACCGTACTTCCATCGACTTCGGCACATCAGAAGACATTGGCACCAAGGACACCATAGCCCGGCTTGAGAACTGGAAACGGGGAAGCAACATTACAACTGACCCCGAACTCATGGCGCTTCAGTTCAATGTTGGTAAATACCTTCTCATCCAATCATCACGACCCGGGTCTCTCCCAGCCAACCTTCAAGGCATCTGGAATAGGGACTTTGGGCCACCCTGGGACAGCAAGTTCACCATCAACGTCAACCTCGAGATGAACTATTGGCCTGCTCAGCCGCTGAACTTGCCAGAGATAGCGGAGCCGGTCGTCGACTTCCTCGATCGGCTGGCTGTGATTGGCCGTGAAGTTGCACAAGGCATGTATGGTGCCGATGGGTGGTGCTGTCATCACAACACCGACATCACGGGAGACTGTACACCATTTCACGCAATTACCATCGCAGCACCTTACCCACTTGGGGGTGCTTGGCTAGCCTTCGAAGCTATTGAACATTTCAGATTCACCGGAGACAAGACATACGCACGCGACCGCGTCTTGCCGATCTTGAAGGGCGCAATGGACTTCATCTATAGCTGGGCCACGGAGCGAGATGGCTGGTGGATCACGAATCCCAGCTGCTCTCCGGAGAACTCTTACTACATTCCTGAGAATATGACCGTGGCTGGGGAGACTACAGGGATTGATGCAGGAGCGATGAATGACCGAGCTATCATGTGGGAGGTGATGTCTGGCTTTCTTGAGATATGTGAAGAGATCGGTTGCGATGAAGGCGTTGATCGTGCTAGAACCTTCCGAGATAAGATCCAACCTCCAGTTGCGGGCTCATTTGGCCAACTTCTGGAGTATTCTCGCGAGTACCGGGAAAACCAGCCCGGTCATCGTCACTTCTCCCCCCTTGTCTGCGCCCACCCGGGAACCTGGGTAACGCCTCTCAACACACCAGACTATGCAGACATGGCGTACAAACTACTTCGCCACCGAATGGATAACGGTGGAGGGGGCAACAGCTGGGCGGTGACGTGGGCAAGCCTGCTTCACGCACGGCTCTTCGATTCGACAAATGCGCTGAAATACGCCATGGAACTCATATCACGATGGGTCCATAACAACTTATTCAGTCGGAACGGTAGCTACTTCCAAATCGATGGCAACTCTGGCTTCACGGCTGCAATTGTGGAGATGTTCCTTCAGAGCCATGCTGGTGTGGTGCATCTCGGACCAGCTATCCCTCCCGCAGGCCTTGGTCTGTCTAGCGGAAGCTTCAAGGGATGGATTGCACGAGGTGGGTTTAGAGTCGATATGACCTGGTCAGATGGGTCTGTGCTCTATGCTGAGATCACCTCCTTGTTGGGCAACCCATTGAAAGTTCGCATAGGTGAAGGGTTAGCATTTGCAGCTGATGGAGTACCTGCAGGAAGTGACCCTATTGACACAAGAAAGGGTCAGAAGGTCAGGATTTCACTCTTCTAGTTGGGAGAAAAAGACGTTGTTGGATGCCGCCGATCATCGAGAACACAAGTGTCATCGATAGCCGTAGCCTAAGTTGCGCTTTAACTCAACAAGCTTTTCGTCTAAATCGTACATAAGCTTGCGTATTAAGTCACCACTGTGTCGTAACTTGCAAATCGTTTCGCCGCACACTCAGACTAGGGTCTAAGTCAGGACAGCAGGTATTCGATGCTGATGCGAAAAGTCAGGCTCACTCTTCGGCCTAATTCCGCTCCAGTGACTCCAATGATTTGCCGAAGTGGCAGCAACGATCACGGGACAAGCCCCCAAGACCATCAAAGAAGACGACCGCTACCATGGCCGGATCCGGAAGTCATTGCCACGAGGTTAGTGATCGCGAATTTAGTCCAATAGCCGAGTCATTGCCATGGAAAACATTAGAAATCTAGACCAAGATGATGCATCTCGATGTTCTCAGGCCATGTGTAGGGCGGCGAAATGATATTCCTCGTGTTGTGCTTCTATCAATAACCCCCCTCGGAATAACTGGCTCAGACCAACAGTTCAACAGTATGTTGCACGACATGAAAAGGGCTATATCTCGTGGTGAAGAACCACGAATGCCAGCATATTCGCCGAATTTCTGATTATGTTCCTATTGTAGTCGATCTACGGTGCTGTCGGCGGTTCGCCGGCAGTTGTGCATCATCTCTACCAAAACCTCGGGAATCAGTCGCTCTGATGGAACCTTCCGTCTCCATGTGTCCGGCGGATGTACTAGAGGTCCTTCAGGGCGTCACGCATGTATGAGAGCGTCGGTACAGCGTTATATAGATGCTAATGCCCACGTTTTTGCGTGGTCTAGGTCAGTGAACGCGGCAAATTCCATCACGAGCGCCGTGTGAAGTCTGGCCCTCTTCATGCCGAATGCAAAAGATGAATAACGTGGGGCAACGTTGTGCTGACAATGACCAGAGCCTGGCTGCCTTGGCACTCCATTGAAGAGTCGGGGGATGACGGCCAGGTTTTGACTCTTGGCGAGATTCTTCAGGTCGTTGACGTTACACGGAACCGGTCCACCTTGCTGCTCCAACCTTTCCAAAGAATGGGCAATGAGGCATTGCCGAGGGTATGGTACTGTCCGGATAATCCGCCAAGAGACTTCTCACGTTTTCGTGCGAGGCAGCGACTGGAATCAGCCGTGTTCGTTGAAAATAGCCGGTGGACAGTTCGAGACACTGCCAGCAGTTGCTACAGTTTGGTCGAAGATTGGCGTGTCTCTGCCGAGATTGCTTCCATTTCCGGTGGAATGGCATCATACTGGCAGCCGAAAGCACTTGGCAACGCAGCGATGGAAGCCTGGGAGCACCAGAAAGTCGGATGCATCATGCTGCTCCGGCGTTGAAACAATGTGATACCTCAGACGACTTCCAAGGTCCAAACATGCTCGAGTCTGGTAAAAAAGACGTTTTTTTCGAAATCCGGAGTGTCTGTGAGATGATTCGGACCCTGACGAGGCCGAAGCGCTCCGTATTTCACGATTCACGCATTTGTCCGATGCCACTATGATCGATATCTAAGGCGTGCCTGGTGTCCCAGGATTTTGGTTCTCAACGGGAGTTCAACTTTTATTTTGACGCCGTCTTCGCCAAGGTGCACCGCCGCCCTCGCGAAGTGCGCAAAGCAAAGGAAAACTCCTGAGCATCACGATTGCCAATGGCTGAGTTCCCAAAGATAAGTGAAACCATGTCTTAAAAGCGAAAAATGCTGCCGACCCCAACGCATTCCTTTCAGGAACATCCAAGGCCATCTCTCCATGCTTAGATAAAATACGTACGCCACCAAGGCCCCCATCGAAGCTAGCCCCGCGACTAAGCCCTGGCTGTGTCCTCGGCGCCTCAAGCGGCCTTGGAGGAGGCTTGCGGTAAAAGAGGCACGCTGTATCCTGGTGACGCATTCAGTTAAATCATCTTGTCCGGCACTCCCACACGATGTCAACCGAGTCTTCTAACTCGGACGTCCTGCCCGGTTTGTATGGGCACTGCCGACGGTCGAAAGAGGCTCGTATTAGCTGGAAAGACGAATTCCTGACCAATCCCCGTCCCGCATCTGGATTTCATCACCTGGAAGCAAGACTTCCGGGCTGTTCAAGGGCGCAAACATGCTTCGGCGGGTCGGAGCGAGGCTCGCCGAGAGGGCTCATCGCCGAACACACCCTCTCTGATCAACATGCTGGTGTCGTGACCGCTGCCATCTGAGACCAGCACCTGTTATCCCAGGGATCTTCCAGGGTCTCGGTCGCGTAACCAGTCGCCTGGTGCTCGCGGATAACGTGGCCCTGCAACCTTTCTTCTGTAGTCAAGAAATCCCCATGCAGGTCCGGCCTCTCAGCTGGCATCATTCACACTAGGGTTGTCATGGACGGTAGCTTGAAGTTGAATGACTTTGACAGCTCCAGTGGTCTGGGCCGGGTCGTCCGCACCCGGCCAGCCACTTCGCCATCGCTCCCGTGGCTTACACGACGTCGCCCCGTACGCCACGGCTGATCCGGGCCTTGTCTGCTATCCACATATGTGGTCTACATACCCCCTCGCGCCCTTGTCTGAAATGTGCCTTCGTCTTCTCTTCTCTTACCCCGCCATCTACCAGCGAATCTCGTGTCGCCCACGAGCCATAGTGCCCTGCCCTTTCGTCATGCTCTGACCAACATCACCGAACGAACGATTACGTCTCAATCATCGCCGCAATGAAGGCGTCGCTCTGGGGCCTCCCCATTATTGCCTGCCTACCTTTCGTGTATGGCCTTTACGACAATGTTCCCGACTGCGCTGTAGGTGTCTCGTCTGGGGATTTGACATTAGGAGGTGGGAGGTTGTCGGGGCTCGCTGCTAATATCCCGTGACAGTTGCCCTGCGTATTTGAGCCTCTCGATTATACCAAATGCGATTTCACGAATTCAACGTGTCTCTGCGATGACATGAACTACAACATGGCTGTCATACACTGCGTTAGGATCCAATGCAGCGTAGAACAGGCGCTTAGTAGGCAACGAATCGGCCTAACTCTGTGGAGAGAAATTAACCGGGTAAATAGTTACGAAAAATCAGACCTGGTCAGATTGCGGCTTCACATACCACGACGAGGGCGCTACTGCGACATGGGTTCCGGCTTTCCTATTCGGGACCGTCACACTATTCTTCGGGATGAGGGTGGTCACGAAGTTCATGGGGCTGGGGACATGGGGATGGGACGACTGGACGATATCATTTTCATATGTAGGTTGTCAACCATCGGTACTCAGGAAGACAGCTTTGGCTCACGTGGATTTTTGCAGCTTATGATGATCGCGTTTTTGGTCGCAACGACACTCGCAAAGAAGGAGGGAATTGGACGAGATATTTGGACGTTGCACGTGAACCAGATCACTGCATTCATAAGGGTAAGTTTTCCATGGAGTATTCTTGGTGATCAGCAGAGTTGACTGGTACGCAGGGCTTTTTTGCGTTCGAGATCGTCTACTCGGTTACGCTCGCCTCGATCAAAGCGTCGATACTATTCCTCTATCTCCGCATATTTGGGGCGATTACCGAAACATTCCGCCAGATCCTTTGGGGTACTCAGATATTCAACGTCGCAGTCTGTATCACGTTCGTGATTGTCAACTTGAATCAGTGCAAGCCTCTAAGCTACTTCTGGTATGGATGGGACGGCCGACACCCCGGATACTGTATCGATCTGACCGCCATGGCCCTTTCGCACGCTGCCTTGAACATCGCCCTCGACGTATGGATGCTGGTGCTTCCGGCCACTCAAATTTACCGACTCAATCTTCAAAAGAGGCAGAAGGCAGGGATCATGTCGATGTTCGGCGTCGGCATTTTCATCACGATAGTGAGCGCTATTCGGCTCAAGAGTGTAGCCACCTTCAGTCATTCCTGGAACCCAACATGTAAGTTGTGATGGATCACCTTATTTCCGCCCCTCTGCTAATCAAAACGTCAGATGACTTCTATGGTCTTGCGATGTGGTCCCACACTGAACTTTGCGTCGGCCTAATTGTAGCATGCATGCCTGCTGCTCGATCTCTTGCCCGACGCCTATTCCCCGAACTTCTCTATGTTACCAAGGTCAGCACCACCCGGCAATCCACCAGAGCATCCGGGAACGTCAAGATCGTTTCTCAAGACATCGCGACCATTGCTACAGACGACGTGGTCGACGGCTCAACTTTGAACGGCTCGCCAAGTTCGTCAAAGAAGGACTCGCTGGCTACGCTGACGCCAGATCGAGTACCGCTCAAACGCCTGACCACAAGCGACAGCTTGATGGACATCTCACCCAGCGAGCGGCCCACATCCTTTTACAGCGACTCGCAGAAGGGAGGCAGCAAGCTCAGCGACACCTGGGATTAAAGCGAAGCTGGATCATGAGAAGGTGTGCAAAAGTGACTGATATAAATACCCCCCTGACAACGCAAGATTGATTAGATTACCATTAGCGTGCCTGGTTCGAAGTAACTGTTGTTCTCGATCTTCTGTAATAATAATATTCACTATGTTCCATCAAGGCCTTATTTGCTTAGATGTGTAAGATCTCTGCTGCACGAGACACTGCCGATGCGCTCTTCTCAACCCATTCGCGTGCCTGCTCCTCATTGTCGGAACTGAGACTGTCTTGTACGGCAGGGAAAACGTCGGCGCCGTAGCCGTTGTCCAGACCCGGTGCGCTGACCACGTTGTGGAATGTCGGACGCCCGGGAAGTCCTCCTACGCTTGCGAACCCGCGAGAGAAGTCGCGGTACTTGCTGTTCACCACATCTATAAGGACGGTGTCGTTGAAGGCCAGCGCTTGCTTGGCGACCGTAGCGATCCGCTCCGCTGCTGTCTCAAACTCGACGATCGCGTCGTCGATGGGAGACAGGTCCAGTTCTAGGTCGGGGTAAGTCTCAGCGATGGTCTCATTGAGGTCTTCGTAGTAGGTGCGAAGGACTCTCCCTGCGTTTGGGAGGTCCCAAGGGATGATCACATCGTCGGCAATATGGTAAGCAATCAGAGTGAGCCACTGTCCCATGACCCGATGGATTTTGAACCCTGGGTCTCCAAATTTGGCCATCCAAGCATAGGAGTCATAGTGCCTGGATGTATTAGCCACTCAATGAGCGAAGTATAAGGATCCCATAGTGACATACCCATGGTAGTGATACACTGGGTCAGTCTTGCCGCCATCTGAGCCAATGTCGATCTGAAATGTGGATTAGATAGAGAACGTCCCAATAATAAGATTACATCGGGACTTACTGCGCTGATACCATTGTGATAGAAAGCTGCATAGTCACTCCCGCTGCCAAGAGGAGGAATCTCCCCCTCGGTGGTGTTGAACCACATGTCGTACAACGTCGGACCAACGTCCCAATCCTCAGGGAAGAGAACCTTCTTCATCATGTCGATTGCCAAGGTTTGAATCTCACCAGACCCAGACAGAGCTGTCCGTGGTCCAGATACCGCAACGTCCAGGTTCAGATAAGCCACAGCATTTGTGACGAGCCAGGGCAAATGAGTTTCAACCCACTCAGTCGAGCCTTGAAGGCCAAACTCCTCAGCATCCCAAGACCCTAGAACTCTTCAAAACAGACTCGTCAGCGTGTTTTGTTGGTTTCATTGAAACTTTGAAACCTCTTACATTGTTCTTCGAGGCTTCCATCCGTTGTCGACAAGTTTCCCAAAGGCCTTGGCAAGCTCAATTAGAACTGCTGAGCCGGAGTTCGGGTCGGCTGCACCCCCGATGACCCACGCGTCACGATGATTTCCAATAACCAGCACCTCGTCTTCTTTGGTTCCGTTGATGATACCAATCACATCCCAAGTGGGTGCAACCGTCTGATTCATGAAGTGAACCATATGCAAAGTAGCGCCAGTCGTAGGCCCACTGCTGTAAGTGATGTCTGGCAGAGCACCGACCCAGCTGCTGCGATTGACCTGTTCAGCAGACAGGCCATTTCCGTCAAGAGCTGCAAGTAGGGGAGCTGCATCTTTCATGCTGATGGGGACTGATGGAATGGAAGGGTTATATGGAGTGACATCGTTTCGCGGACCGTCTTTCTCTGAGGCGTAGCCGACGGTCGAAGGATCGCCCGAATAGAGCGACGAGAATCGAACACTACCTCTTTGAATCATTGAAGGGTTGCGTGCAGGACCGTCTTGGCTTCTTAATCAGCTCAACTCAATAATCCCAGATTCCCAACACGTACCTGGGTAGGCCGCATAGCCATTTGCAACAGTAATCTCGCCGTCGTCAAGAGGATCTGTGAACAGAACTGCGCCAATCATGCCATTGTCCTGCGCATTTTTAACTTTGGTGCCTCTGTAGATTGCGCCATACATTGAGAGAGCAATCTTCCCCTCCAGCTCGATACCTTGATCCTTCAGAGCCTGGAAGTCTCCCCGCTGGCCGCGACTGAAAATCATATTAGATTTACTGTGTAAATGGCAAAAAAAGTAGAAACTTACCCAACGTAGACATATTCCGCACTGATGTTACCACTGCCACTCATCGCGTGGTAAGCTGGGATGCGGTTTGGATAACTCGTAGTTGAGTCTTCTTCAAGCATGTCCTCAATCAAGCTGACCTCATGAACACTGCCATCTGGTCTGTTCAACTTCAACGTCGTTTCGAGGGGGGCCGTGTACCAGATCCAATACTCTTCGATGTGGGCATTCCATCCAGCATTCGTCCACTGCTCCTGCGTCCACTCAGCCATCGTGCGGTTGTGACCTCCGAGATGGTCTCCATGAGTGTAATAGTAAGACCAGTCATCCAAAGCTTTGCTATCAAAGGAGTTCACCAGAATGGTCTCATACTCAGTCAACGATGGCGGGTATTCGACTGCCAGATCCCGCTTCTTGTGACCATGATCGTGGTGCTTGTGGTCATTGATGCGCTTATGGAGATTCGCCCAGTCACGCTGGCAAGCATAGACACCACTCAACACGGCACCGGCTGCCAAGATAGTTCTTCGCATAATGGGAAGAGGGTTTTCACTCAATCAAAGAGACAGGTGGTTCCAGCATTTCGGAACTTCAAGAGGTGTGTTACCATCCCGGAGATTTTATATCTAGATTGCTTACTAGGCTCAATCGCAAAAACGAACCCCTCATCTGGACCTCCATTGGATCTATACCGGGGTCAAAATCCGGGCAGAACTCAACCGAACGTCTTTGAGCGTTCTTTCCGGGTCGGCTTCCAAAGATGATGGCTTTTCCGGCTTATCATGTTTGCGTGACGCACTCTCAGCTTCCTATCTTGTATAGCGTACATGTAATGTAACAATAAGAAGCGGAGAATCGTCCCAGTATCTGTTGTACTGACCGCAGATGATATCCTCGAAGGATTGGTCGTAAGTGAGGGGTATTCCGGTCGTGATCATACCAGGCGTGGGGTAAAGCTTGGCGTACGTCTTCACGCACCAAAGCGACATTTGTCCGTCATCAAGACCGGGCATCTCGCCTTGTAATATTGTCAAATGAGATCCAAGATTCAAAATAACGTTTAAATGGAAATTGTGCCGTTATCGGAGCCGGTGATTTGTGGCCTCTCGGCTTCTAAACTCTCTCCGAGATTGCGTAAGTCTTGCCTCAGGGGAGCAATTTCAAATATCAATCGTTGGAACGCCTATGCCTGAGCAAAGCCATGAGAATAATCGAAGTATGATGAAGTCAGATATCAAGGACCGGGAAGGTTAAAGTGCGCAGATGAAAGCTGAACCATGCGTTGCGCTCTCACCACGATTGACTAATGTACGTCTGAGATGATTACCAAAAGGCGTCGTAAGTCTGGATCTTGAATCAGTTATTACGACTTATCTTTCTGTTCATAGTGACAGACAGGAAATTTTCAGACACGCACGAAGAAGCTACTGCAGAAACAGACTTAGCCTCAGCGTGAAACATAGGTAACGCTTATCAGCGATGCAATCATGTTTTACACGATAATCAATTCAAAGAGAAGCAATCATTCTGTTGGCCTAATAACTCATGTCATGTCTACCTTATCATGAAGAGCTTTCTCACTCCAGACACTGGGACTCAATTGTCAAATTTTGGGAACTTCCAACAAGTGGTTTTTTTTTATCAAATTTGACTTCAAATGTCTTCAAACGTCAAATAACTCGGACAAGACTCGAGCCCGGGAAGTAGGTTCGGCGAAGCAGCGGCACCTGGGCGGGATTTCCCCGGTGCACAGGCCCGTCAGAGAGCTATGAAGTTGTGCATGAAAGTCGTGGTACCATGTACAAGCATCGTGGCACAAATTATGCACGACACAAAGTCTCGAGTACGAAAGTCCCCCCGCCAACCCGCAGCTCCAACGCTCCAGCACAAGCAGGCAGCTGCTTCTCCGCATCAAAGCGTCATCGGCTGGGGCTTGGGGCCTCTTCCCCCAGCTTTCCGAGCTGCTCAAGCTCCCCCAAAGCAAGCTCCAAGCTCCGAGCTCCGTCAGCTGCATCAGCCCACACTCCCTTTCTCTCTTCCTCCATCCACCCACCCGCATGCGAGCCAGCCCACCGAACCAATCTCCCTCCTCCATCATATCTCGATGCTCAGCTGGCTGGGTTCGTCCATCGTCTTATCGCACTACTAGCTTATCTACAATCATACAACCAAACAAAGGTCCCATCCTCCGATAGCGCCCGCCATCATGTCGGAGAAGGCGCCTCTCGTCTCCTACGAATCCGTGTCGAGGCCGAAGCAACGCTGTCCGTATGCCGGACGCTGCTCAGCCGGCAAGCGCGCCGTGAAGGTCCTCGTCCTCGGCGCCGTTGCCGGTCTTCTATACTATGGCGTCCCGCATGGTGCGTATTTTCCATGGCGTTGTTCGACACTGCGTGCTGACACCATCTCCGTAGCTCAACAGCATTTCGCCGCCGACAAGGCGGAGAAGATGTGCATGACACCCGCCTGTGTTCACGCTGCGTCCGAGATCTTATACAACCTGTCCCCCGACTACAAGGAGCTCGACCCGTGCAATGACTTTGAAGAACTCGTTTGCGGCGGATGGCGCGATCGCCACGACCTCCGCTCCGACCAGGGCGATGCCTTCACCGGCACCATCATGTCGGAGAACTCGGAGCTTCTTCTCCGCCACATCCTTGAGGCGCCGTATCCCAAGGACTCCAAGGTAACGAAGAAACCCGGTCCACCTAGGGCACCAATGCTGACAATGGCAATAGCATTCATCATTCTCTCCGATGCGGTTGTTTTCTTCCGACAAGGATGCCGATGAGGAGAACTTTGACAAGATGAAGGCCGTCTACGACGCCTGCATTAACGAGGACAAGATCAAGGAAGTTGGGCTGGAGCCTCTGACCCAGATTCTGGACCAGATCAAGCAGGCCTATCCGCTCGCGAACGCCAAGGACGACGAACCCACCCCGACGAAGGATGCCATCCTGCTCCTCGCCAAATACGGCGTTGATACTTTCATTGCAAGTGGCACTGGTGCTGATGACAGAGATCCCGACACGGTTGTGGTTTCCATCGCTGCACCCGGCCTTGGTCTCCCGTCCAAGGAGCGCTACGAGGACGAGAAGCTTGTCGAGAAGTACCGCAGCGTTGCTGTCGAGGTTCTCGGAAACCTTTACCCCGACAACAACAAGGACAACTTTGCCAAGGTCATTGATCTCGAGAAGTTGCTGGCCGCTGCCTCGCCAAGCACCGAAGAGAGGGAAGATGTCACGGTGGGTACTTCGCGTCTCCGAGAAAGACTTCTTCTTGCTAACTTGAATAGAAATACTACAACCCCATGCTGATTGACGAGGCTGCTGCCCTCACGCCCGAGATCGAACTCACGGCTCTCATCGCCGGTCTGGCTCCCGAGGGCTTCGTGGTCGAGCGTGTCATTGTGATGGCACCCAAGTACATGACTGAGCTCGCCACCATTCTCGCAGAGACCGACAAGGAGGTCATCCAGAACTACTTCGTTTGGAAGGCCATTCAGTCCCTCTCCCGCTACGTGGATGCCGACGCGGTCAAGCCTTACCGTCGCTTCGTCAACGAGCTTGCCGGAAAGGATCCCGAGTCTGCCCCTGAGAGATGGCGCACTTGCGTTGGCCAAGTCGACGATGGCGTCGGCTGGATTCTCAGCCGCTTCTTCGTCGAGAAGGCATTCTCAGAGAAGGCCAAGAAGTTTGGCGACACCATCATCACCGACATTAAGACTGAGTTCACCAAGAAGCTCAAGGCTACCAAGTGGATGGACAAGGAAACCACCAAGAAGGCCATCGACAAGGTCCACAACATCATCCAGAAGATTGGTTACCCGACCAAGAGCCCCGATATCATGGACCCTCCCAGCCTCAATAAGTTCTACGAATCAGTCAACCTCAACCCGGACACTTTCTTCCAGAACGCTCTGGAGGTTCGCAGCTTTGCTGTCAGCGACGAGTGGTCTGCCCTCGGCAAGCCCGTCGACAGGGACTCATGGGGCATGACAGTTCCGACCGTCAATGCCTACTACAACCCCCCGGGTAACGAGATTGTATTCCCCGCCGGCATCATGCAGTTCCCCGTCTTTGACGTCGAGGTCCCCGCCTATATGTCCTACGGTGCCTTTGGCTCTGTCGCGGGTCACGAGCTTTCTCATGCCTTCGACTCCACTGGTCGTCACTACGACCAGAATGGCAACTACACTGACTGGTGGACCGACGACACTGTCAAGGCCTTCCAGGAGCGTGCCGAGTGCTTCATTGAGCAGTACTCCAACTTCACCGTCCCGGGCCCCGACGACGAGCCCCTCCACGTCAACGGACGCCTCACCCTTGGTGAGAACATTGCCGACGCCGGCGGCCTCTCTGCCTCCTTCCAGGCCTGGAAGCGCCGTGCGCACGAGAAGCCCAACAAGAACCTGCCTGGTCTCGAGCACTTCACTCAAGACCAGCTCTTCTTCGTCACCTACTCCAACTGGTGGTGCGGAAAGTCTCGCAAGGACACTGCCATCAACCGCATTTACACCGACCCTCACGCGCCCAAGTGGGCCCGTATTCTTGGCACTATGGCCAACAGTCGCGAGTTCAGAGATAGCTTTCAGTGCAAGAACAAGAAACCCACTTGTGAATTGTGGTAATAAGTCTAAGCGGGCCGCTGTGTATGAACGGTGTGAGGTTTATTAGTTAGGTTGTATAGTATGTATGGTATATCACAGAATGAAAATTGTTGCTTGGGCCCCTTTATCTTTGCTTCGTGACACAGTGATGGAGAGGGTGAAGTACAAAGTGTCAGCGGCAGCCTACGGAGAGGTATTCGGGCTTCGGAACGCAACGGATCGTGACGCAGCCCGAGAGCCTAGAGAGGCTTGATTGCGCAACGTCTACGCCTCCCCTGAGCGCCGAGCTGTCGAGATCGTCGGTACTATTGCTTATTCTCCAGTCTCAACGGCTTATTGTCCAAGACCTCTTCGACACCCCGGACTAGGGGCTCGGGTGTCAGAGTGATTCTATCACACTCCTCCTACAGATGATTCTAAAAGCGAGGCGTTGGTGTATCAGCCATTGCGGATGCTACTCGCAGGCGGCTAGGCCGTCGAATGCCAAGAGGTTTTTCACAAAGGGGACCAAAAATGTGAGGCGTACGAATACAATCGGAGCCACAACGAGATCGAGAGCCTAAAAAAGATGGGCAAAGTGATTCAGGGGTAGGTTTAATACTGTATTGTACAGAAGCTTCATCGCTACCAGACTTTGCTGTCAAAGCCACTATATTCGAAGCTGAATGATCGAATGGTTCGCCAAGTCCATCTAGACCTCAGGGCGCGTACATTTCACTCTAACCGCGACCGAATGATAGAAGCTTCTACAAAATTCCTCCTGGATAGCTGATGGCGAAGTAAACTATAATCTCTAGATGCATTTTCAAGCACCCGAGAAATTTTCGTGATATTCACGGCCATGCCAAAAAAGCCACACCGGTGTCCTTCGTCCTCCGTGATATCTAGATATCTTGAAATAGCTGCGACTTACAAAGTCACAACTCGACATCGAAACTACGAGATATCATTGGACACAACCAAAAAGCAACGCTGCTTACATGTACACGAACTAAAGTCACGGTAGGCCTCTCTCTCTCTCTGTCTCCCAATTACTGCGTGGGTAGTGTACTGAGCCAATAATAAGTTTGAAACGTCTGCAACCTCTGCAGACTGGTTCTTGGATAGTGGGTACCCGCGGATCTGAGTTG
>JABGLZ010000962.1:79012-94822 GCA_014705045.1 Colletotrichum theobromicola | reverse complement strand
TTTTTTTTTTTTTTTTTTTTTGTTCCCACCGTTGCCGTTTTGTTTCTATTCTAGCTTATCGCAAGAATTTGCATCCCCTCGTACCGATTTGACTCCCTTTTTGCTGTCTCCTTCCTTTTTGTGACGGGTGTTTTGTCGACGCGTTCTAGTCTCTATCTTGGGGTCCCGGCCGCGGGTTGTGTGATGACACTAGCGCCCGGCGTTTTGTACTCTGTCCAATGGGTCCGGAGTCTGGAGTTCCCCGGAGTGGCTTCTGAGACGGCTGGAGTCCGCGGTCGTCGGGGAAAAATAGAACGGGCGGTGATTCGGCCGGGCAGATTCTTGTCGTTATGGGTTTTCACATGTCGCTATTTTTGACTGAGTCAATGCTGCATCAAGTGTAGCTCTTTGGCGGTGAGGCTCAAGCGTGGCGCACCCAACATCACAAACTCGATAGCCCCGAGAATGGCAGTGACAAACACGATACCCTCGTGAGAAAGATTTTTTACATCAAATTTTTTGATATTACAAGACCGTGATTCCATGGGTCATTGGGCATCTTCGTCAGTGCTGCGGTGTATTCGCCAGAGACAAGCACTTGCCAAGTTCTTATCGGTGTGCATCTAACACTCTTGGCTTGCCAGGTACCGGGCCTGGCCGAAATTGGTTACACTGCAGGCCTCCCGTTCGATTGGACACAATTGAGGCTCTCAGCGGTTGCATCATGATAGATTCCCATGTCGCGATAGATTAGTTCGACAAAAGAAGAGACCAGATTAAGTCTAGAGATGTACGAAAATTTTTGCTTGTTCAGGGGGCCTCGACGAACCCAACATAAACCCAAATGCTTTTTTCGTGGTGATTTTATCTGAAAGGGGGCCCTGGCGCTCCGTCGACAGCGGGCCGCTGTTCTTGGGATGACGGAGGTGCCAGCCGGACCAGCGCCCCGGTGCCTTTTGGCGCGTGCGCCGTCGAGAAATCCATGGATTCACGCTGGATGTTGACTCATGGGGAGGCTTGTGTCGGGCATCAAGGTTGTGTGGATTGCGACATGTGCTTTCTCGCAGTCCCCCATTGACATGACAAGGTGTCGCGACAGTTAGCAACGACCCGGTTTGTGGCCGTGTCGGAGGTTTTCGGGCTGTCTTTCGGTCCAACGTTCGCTGTCTCGAATGCTTTTGCATCAATGTTTTTGAAATAGCGGATACCCTTTCGCTCTCAACCAAACGTTCAACGCAGCTAAGCCTGCCGGGAATGTCGATGCTTTTGGGCTCCATATGCGCGTTGAAAGAACAAGGGCATTGTACGAGTAAGTCCATGGAGGCGGCTTCAAATCACTGACCAGCTTAGCGTCTTGTCCCGGCATCCCGCAGGATGCCTTACGGCCAAGACTCTGCTAGCTACGGTATCTACGGATATCTCACGAAAACGAGAGAGACCATGGACAGTGGATGGGAAAGAGGAAGGTAGGGAAAACCGAATTCTGGGCAAATGTCACTTGGACGGCTGATCTGCAACTGTGCATGTCTTGCGCTGGTCCATAGCGATACCACTATCCCATACGGATACTAGAGGTCTTTTCCCCACTGAGGATGCCACGGTGTAGACACAGCAGGCGTCACAGCGTTTAGGGGTGGGCGCGGGGATGAATCAAGAAAGACATCGCCCGGGGGGAGGTGAAGGGGAGAACAACAAGGCAGGTTTGACGAATCGACCAGCTAACCGCCCACGTTGTTCGTCAAATGAGGTCGTGGCGGTGGACGCGGCGATGTCTTGGCGATAATGCCCATCGCCATCACGATCAACAGGGGCCGATGCTCTTTGGCTCTTGGGCCTAGTCGATAGTCCTGGTCAGTTTGGTTGTATGCGCTCGCACGTGTACGCGCTCATTTCCAAAGAGAAACCTTCCCTCACTACCTACATGGTGAAAAAAAGAGAGGGTCTCGCCAAGAGGTGGTGTCCACGGCCGCGACGGGCAGGTAAGAGCTGTGTGATGTGTGATATGTGTGTTATGTGTGTGTGGTTTTGCCCATCACCGGTGTACTATGTAGATGCAGACGGACGGGCATCGTCGTGGATGATGGCCGGCGGCGGTGCATTGCACGGCAGTGGATGCAGCCGGGAAGAATGGACTGGACCCATAGCAAGCTGCAAGACGCTTATCGTCGACGACGGGCTCTTTTGTCATGCTGCTCGCGCGTTTCGAGGGACGCTTGGCGATTGCGGCGCAGATGCCAGGAGCCGGATCTCATGTTGTACGGCAGGCCGCAGATTTTTGATGGGGATTTTCCATGGCGGTAGATCATGTCACCCAATCTGGCCAAGACACGCCCGTAGAGCGAGAGAGAGTTCCCACCGGGTCCCGGGATGCGGATGATTCTCACCGGCGCCCTATTGGAAGCCAAGTCAGCAAGCGATGCAAATCGACATGTTGCTGTAGCGTAGAGTAGCGTGGTCACTTTTCTTGTCCTTGTGAGTCTCCCCTATCGCTCTCCCGGCTGGGCGTTTTGGAAACTTGTGGCATCCGAGCTAGTGTTGAGCTAAATAACATGAACAGCTGTGATGCACCGTCTTGGCTTTCCTGAAGAGTCCTGAAGAGGAATCTCTTTGATTGGGTCGTGATGGGAGGCTTAGTAGAAACGCGGAAACGCCGCGCAATTAGTTTGGTGGGGGAGGATCCAGTAGAAGATGCAGAACGCCAAGTTGCTCGAGGCGTGCGGAGAGATGAGTCCAAACAGAGGGGGGACGTTGCATCATCATTGAGGCTTCGTTCGCGGGGACTGATGAGCACGTTCTTTGGACAAGAGACAGGAAAGCCAAGAGTTCACGAGAATAGAAACGGGCGGTAATGGGATTTTGTACGTTTAGCATTCTCGACGTAGCGTCTGCAGGCCCAATGCAGAGCGGCAGTGAGCCCAGAACTTTTTCGTCCCAAATTCGCTGTCGTGTTGCTGGTCAACTGGCTGGCGCTGCTCCCGGCATCGTGTGGTGGTATTATTGTCTAGCCTCTCACACCGAGTGCATAGGAAAGCCACGACCTTTTGTTTCTAAAGGGCTAGATATGATTTACGGTCGCACGTACACACACAAGCACGCACACACATACGCAAAAATGAAGATCTGATGGCGGGTGGCTTATTAACGGAAGGACGGATGGACGGCCCAAGGGCCAAGACAGCCAGACCACGTTGTGTGGCGGCCGTCTGTGTGTGTGTGTGTGATTACGACTTATCAGCATCGACCATCTTACTCAGTCATCAGCGATGTAGTCGAAGAGTTGGTGACAATTCATTGAATTAGGCTCGAACGGCACGGGTTTTTGGAGACTCCAGGCGTCGATCAGTGGACGAGCGAGGGAGGGACATCAGACCAAGACCTGTGACGACAGACTGCAGCGGGACAGAGTGGCCCAGCTTTGTTCTAATTAGTCCTTATCAACAATGCCGAGGAGGCTGCTGCTGTCCACCACAATTGGATGGCGACTGGGAAGAATTGGGAACCAGCGGCTCGGCCAAGCAACCACAGTACCACAGGGCCTACGAGACAAGCCTGACCCAAGCAAGCCATCAGCGACCAGGAGGCTACCTGAAGAGGCAATTAGGGGGAACAACGGGATGTACGGGACCCTCTTTTTTGACTTCTATTTCAATTTCGACGGGTGGGACAGCCGAGCCGTCAACGGGAAGCGAAGAAGGTGTGTGTGAGGGTGTGGTTGTTGTGTGTGAAAGTCGGGATGTAGACTGTAAGAAAGAGAGAGAGAGAGAGAGAGAGAGAGAGAGAGGGTCCCTTATCGCGGTACCTGGTCGTTTTCTTCACATGTCCGGCCAGAGCGGTGTTTCGTCCCGGTGGGCACCGGTCCCCTGAACCGTCCATCGACGGCGCACGCAAGAGATCGCTACCACCGAAGAGAGGCCTTCTACGGGCTGAGTGCTACGCTCCGGCGGCACTCTGGCGCAGTAGCTGTCTGTACTGTATCTTTTTCTGTGTTTTCCGACACATTATCGTGCCCAGCCCAAGTGGATCGAGGCCAGTCAACAGGTGTTTGGTTGTGTGTTTTGCTGGCATGCTACCGCTGGTACTGCTACTGCTACTGCTGCTGCGGCTGCGTCTATCAATGGATCCGCGATGTGCGTCTTTGACGTCTTGTTAGCTGCGAGCCTGCATGCCTGTCTCGCGGCTGCAGTGTTGAAGCGTTGCGTGCGCGTCGTCATGGCAGGGCAGCACGAATCGGACCCGACACTTGGACAGCCCGGATGAATGTATAGACGACTCAGTGACAGTGACAGCACAGCGAAAAAAGAGTGAAGATCCCAGAGGAACACGAACGAACGACTGGCTGAGCACGGTCTTGGCGGCGTGCGCAGTTCATTACGAATAGCTGCAAGAGACGTGAAGCCAAGGCCAGGAACACGAGCTGGCAGATATCCAATATTGTTGAGGCTGTCTTGGCTCTTGTCTATCCTCTGCATCAACCTGCCACGATGCTGGGGGGCGTGTGCAGGAACACCAAGTCAGCACAGCAACGAACAGGAACAGAGAGTCAGCGATCCAGAGAGAAAAAAATGCCATCCATTGCCTCATTCTCGCCAGCGTGTTTCGAGGTCCAAGGCGGGTCCTCCCATCTCTTGGCGGCCAGAGCTCCGATCGTGAAACGAATGTCCCGACTCGGACAGCCGGGGGTCCCCCGTGCCCTTTTGGCTCTCGTCTTTCCATACAGACAGACAGAGTCTTCACACAGGCTTTGCAAGTACTTCTTCCAGCCAGTAGCCAGTAAGTGTGTGGCGTTGTGACACACACGGGAGGGAGGCAGCGGTCCGCAGCGTGCGTTAGTCGAGGCTAAGAGACAAGACAGACGCGCGCGCAGGCGCCTTTCCGCCCAGGATCCGAAGTCTTTGGTGTTCCTAGACCTGCTTCATCTTCTTCACCTTGCACTAGCTCAGAAGATCCCGCAGCAGGCTTCTACCCTTCTGTCGTATCTCGTCGATTCGATCCAGTCGCAGTGATGCAGAACAGAACCAGGCGCCAGAGTGTTCCAGCCAGCCGCCTGAAGCAAGCTTTGAACAGGCATATGCATGGGCGGGCTATTAATATTTCCCGATTCATAACAGTGACAGGGCTCTGCCTGCCCCTGCACCCCTGAGCCCCCGAACGCTGAGCGTCCATCCCTCACCACGCCCGATTCTCAAATCCATGCAGTGCTCCGGCCTACCGTGCGTGGGTGATCGACGTCGAGATGGCCCCCATGGGCCATTGTTCAGATAAGGAAGCCCGAAAGAATGAACAAAGGAAGGAAAATCTCTTCCCAGGCACGGCCCTCTCGAGACCGCGAGGGATGCGATGCGCGGCCCTGCTTGTGCCCTGGCGGCCCCCCGATTGGCCTTCGTCGACCGTCTCCTGTCTTGAAAGTCTTCAACTTTCCTTGCCTTTCTTCCTCCTTGGCACATATTCACTTCTTGGCGTCTTGGCACGGCTGCGCCCGAACTGCTGTCTTCGCCCAAGGACCGTCACCGTCGTGATCCAGGAGTACCCCTCGGGCCCCAAAATACCTCGCGGCTTGTATCACATCACACTGATGGGACTGCCCCTTGACACCGTCGTGAGGTCTCTCGCCCGCGGCCGTGTACAACAAATCATTGCCGCTCTCGTCACCATCGCGACCTTCTGGGCCTGCAGATGCGTGTACTATGGTAGACTCACGCAGCAGGCCCCCGGAGGGCTGAGACGGCAGACGGCCCTCAACCTGCTCTTCAACCGCCATCTTGCTGCATCTTGCCTGCCATCGCGCCGCCGTCTGCCGGGGACCCAGAGACAGAGCTAGCTGGCCCCCCTGGCAATGAGTATCCAAAACTCCCTTCCTCTTCTGGCGAACCGTCGTCGCCCAACTGGGTCACCCCGTGCAGGGCCGTGGGGGTATCTTCCTTGGGCCGCCACCCAAACGCCAGCCCGCCCACGTTCTTCCTTCTTCCCAAAGAGCCTCAACGGGTACGTAGCGCTGGGCAAGGCATGGCCAGTCTTGGTATTCCCTACAACATGTACTTCTGCCGCCAGAAAGAGTCGAACGTAACCATATGCTACCCGCTGTGCGCGGTATCGCCGCCGCATTGGATCTTCATATCGGTGGATCCCATCCGCCCATCCCTCTCACACTACCACTACGCTACGCGGCTATCCAAAACTCTACGACCCTCGGTGTGTGTGTATGGTGTCGTGAAGCGGGTCTCCCGTCTTAACTTTTGCCTCAAGCCCAAATTTGGTATCTGAAGAGGCGCTGAGGGTTGCTGCTGTCTCGTACGCACAGAAGCTGGCTGACGCAACAGAGGGCCCTACTTTTCGTGCAAACGCCTGCTGGGGAGAGGGGGGCAAGGGGAGTACGGATACCTCGCGCACCCACACATCCATCCATCACCCATCCACGCAAGCAGCAGGAAGAACAGAACAGAGTTGATAGGAAAAAAGAGGACGAGGCTCCAGTCGGCTCCAGTCGGGCTCTCTCTCCACCCCCTCAAACAAGGGTGCCCAGAACCACACATCTCCATCTACCGGACCTGTCTCGTCTCATACGCACACACTTTGGTGTATTTTTGTTTTCCCCTACTACGTCTTCTCTCTCTCATTCACTCTTTTCACTCACAGACGTACTGGGGCTCCACCGGACTGATACCCCGTTTTGCTAACCAAGTCAAGTGTAGCTATTCTAAGAAGCCCTTGCTTAGTCTGATTTCTTCCCAAGACTTGGGGCCTCTCGAGCCACCGAGATATATCATCCCGTCCAAGACCTAATTTCACAGACAACCCACCGGAGCTGGAATCCCCTTGTCAGCGACATCAAGTTCTTTTCTTCCGTTGTATTTCCTGTTTGCATTTTATCTCCCCTTGCCCCGTCGTCACCACCATCGTCAACTTCAACTTTCCATCATCACCTCTACCCGGTTTCCTTACATCTCAACAACACCAACTCTCGACACTCACTCTCGAGCGAACGACTTATTCTCTGCGAGATTCGGCGTGCGTCTTTCAACCTGTTTCCTGCTTCGACCGGTCCAATTTGAAATCACACTGCGAGCGAGCATCCACCAAATTGTAAAACAACCAAAAAAAACAAACACCCTTAAAACATCAACACATATTCACACACACACACACAATGGATCGAAGGGATCCAGTCCACCCGGGCCAACACTCGGCCTGGACCGAATCAGAGGTGTCGACGCGCAAGAACTCAGCGGAATGGCAAACATCAAGGCCAAACTCCCCCAAGCTGGCACCACTGGACTTGGCATTCAACGAGAAGGGCGGCCATGGCAAGGAGAAGGATGAGGGCTACAGCAACTCCATCACGCCGGTGGTCGAGAAGGGCGCCTCCCATGGCCACGGCCACGGTGAGCATGGTCACATCGACATTAACGACCCCAACAGGCCACGGATGGCCTTCAAGGCTCGCCTGCACCACTTCACCTGGGCATGGTACACCCTCACGATGAGCACGGGCGGTCTCTCACTGCTCATCTTCGCCCAGCCTCACCAGTTCCCCGGCCTGAGGCAAATCGGCACCGTCGTCTACGTCGTCAACATCATCCTCTTCGTCCTCGTCTGCTCGGCCATGCTGGCGCGATTCTTCCTGTACCCCGGCGACATGAAGAAGTCGCTGACCCATGAGCGTGAGGGCTTCTTCTTCCCCACGTTCTTCCTCTCCATCGCGACGCTCATCACGAGTACAAACCGATACGCCATCCCCGAGAACGACGAGACCCTCGTCTGGGCCATCCAGGTCGCCTTCTGGGGCTATGTCATCGTCACGCTCATGTTGGCCATCGGCCAGTACAGCTTCGTCTTCGCCAGGCACAACTTCGGCCTGCAGACCATGATGCCCACGTGGATTCTCCCCATCTTCCCCATCATGCTTTCGGGCACCATCGCCTCCGTCATCGCCGACACGCAACCCGAGATCGCGGCCGTCCCCATCGTCGTCGCCGGTCTCACCTGCCAGGGCCTCGGTCTGTCCGTCGCCGTCCTCATGTACGCCCACATGGTCGGCCGCCTCATGTCCGCCGGCCTGCCCAACCGCGAGCACCGCCCCGGCCTGTTCATGAACGTGGGCCCGCCGGCCTTCACCGCCCTCGCGCTCATCGGCATGGCCAACGGCCTGCCCAACAACCTCGACCCCGACCGCGACGGCATCCTCATCGATGTCGGCATCATCAGGACCATCGCCCTCATGAGCGCCATCTTCCTCTGGGCCCTCGCCGCCTGGTGGTTCGGCATCGCCATCATCGCCGTCGTCTCTTCCCCGCCCGTCTACTTCCACCTGGGATGGTGGGCCATGGTCTTCCCCAACACCGGCTTCACGCTCGCGACAATCACCATCGGCAACCAGCTGGGCAACGAGGCCGTGCTATGGTTCGCCACCGCCATGTCCCTCGTCCTCCTCGGCACCTACTTCTTCGTCCTCTACCACCACGTTAGAGCCGTCGTCATCCAAGACATCATGTACACGATGAGAGACGAGGATTACAACGACCACTAAATTTTCACACACTGCAATTTCCTCATCACCATCTTTTTCATCACTGGGAAAGGGAGGAAACACAGCGGTGGAAACGCGGTTGGCCGGGTTTGTGTGGCTGTGGACAGCTCACCGAGCGTTCACCGAAGAGAAAAACGAAAAACACGAGGTTTTTGGGAAAGAGAAGAAACGAAAAAATGTTACCAGGATAATCGCGGCACGGATCTACGGATGTGTGCCTGCGCAGTCGTGGGCCAGGGTAGCTCACTGTTCATGCTTCAAAATGTTCATAGCGCCAGAACTGAGTCTGGGAAGGCTTTGCAAATTATTTCCGCTCTGGCCAAAGAAACGAGCGAGAGGCGGCGTCATTTTTTAATCATGTGTGTGTGTGTGTGTTTTTTTATCTTGGTTTTTTTCAAAGGGGCATATTCCAGCGTGGAACGAAACAACAATAGCGCGCGCGCGCTCATATCAAGCGTAGTCTCATCTTTTTTCAAAGAATGGATTCTCTTTTTTTCCTTGAATACCCTCTCTACGGTCTTTACTCTCTGGTTTGTTCGATAACTCGTTTTTGTTGTAACTTTGTACGCACGATGCATAGGATCATCATCATTCATAACCACTTCGGGGGCTTCTTTGATAGACTTTGGGCACACATAGACTGGGGTAGCGAGAGGTTTAGGGCTGGGTGGGATTGGGACGGCTGAACAGGACACCTTTAGAGGAAACAGTCGACGAATAAGAATGCAAGTCATCCCCGCTAAAACACTTTGCTCTGACCTCCTTCGCTTTTCCCCTCTCGGTGAAAGTGTGTGTGTGAGTGTTTTGTGTTTGGTGAGAATTGTAAGCCAGAATCAGACCACGAAGAAGGTGGTCTTGAGCACCCGCTTAGTAACTAACACCTCGCCATGCATCACACCATCGCAGTACGCTTCCCCGACGAAACGATACGTGTTCTCCTGCCTCGTAGTCGTCCCATCTCCGGACGGTCTCAGGACGTACGGAATCCGAGAACCGAGCAGTATCACCACCACATCACCCGGACGTGCGTCGGCCGGGCCCATGCCCACGTAACCCTGCCGCCGCGTCGTGAAGGGACGTTTGCCCGTCATCTTGTCCATGTTCTCGCCGTACATGGCCTGGCCAGGGCTTCGCGTGAAGAATTCCTCGAGGCGCTCCTGCCGGTGTTCTGGCGTGAGCGTCTCGTACTCGGTAAGGGCCGTCAAGACGCTTATGCAGTCTTCATAGTCGCTCTTGTCGGTCGAGTTGGCTATGTGGTAGGTTCTCTTTGGAGTCCAGTACAAGTCACCTACGGGCACTCGCCACACTGCTTCACTTTGCCTTTCCTGACTTTTGTATACGCCATGCTGCAGGCTCTTTGCGGCTGATTTCTCGCAAAAGGCCTTGATCATCTGGAGATGCGCCGCGCGAGCCGCGTGGCCCGCTTCCCACTCCCACACCTCACCTGTGTCTTCGATTATGTCGACTGCATAACCGCATATCCCGAGCATGGACGGGTCGTCCGTGTGCACGATCTCGACTGTGCTGTCTCCCGCCGCAGCCGTGAGGAACTTCTCCGCGTCGTCGTAGATGGCCGTGAAGGAACGAGTCAGCCCGGGTTGCCAGTCCGGGACCCAGAACGGCAGGCCGTCAATGTCCTTTGGGAACTGCGAGAAAGACAGGATCTCGACGCGACCTGCCTGGATGAGAGCGCGGGCTGTCTCGACGAAGGTGGGATGGCAGTCTGGGCGTTTGTAGTCCGGGGTAATGCCAAGGCGATCCGCGTCCACGGCGATGCTGAGAAGGCCGTAGATCCTGTCCCTGGGGAGAGTTGCCTGGGCGTTGCCGTCGATGTATGTCTTCCTTAGGAGGTGGAAGAGATCGTCCCCGGGCCCCGCGCCTTTGACGTAGTTACGTCGTCTACGGCGGATGGCTAGTAAGGGGCCGACCCGGCGCTCTTGAGCGGCGAGGAGAAGTTGGTGTTGTTGGGCGGGAAGTTTGTTCTGTTCCGCAACTCTACCAAAGCAGTTGTCGAATATCATCCCAGCCAGAAGGAATAAGTCGACATCCACTGACTTTGAGCCGCACACAAACACTGTGTCGGGACACAGGGCCTGCTCCTGAATGATCCATACCCGGCCAAACCATGGCCTCTCATTCCAGGCTATTACCGCCTGAAGAAGATTAGTGGCCATGGGCAGAGCTTTAGCAATAAGAGCTTGGAACTTCCTCGTCAGTTCATCCTCCGGGATACGATTCTCAAGCAGAGGTCTCAATAGTGGCAAGCGCTCTCTGTTGAAGTAAGTCTCAATGTCCAACTCGCGCGCACCCCGCCCAATCTCTTCCCAACAGTCCATGAGGGCATCAGACTCGTCCTGCGCTGGCCCGAGCCACACGAGCACCTGCTGCGCTTGGCTGTAGATCTGCGTCATCAGCGGCACCTGTTCAGTCTTCTCCGCGGCATCGTCCTGGTTGATGCATATCTGATCGATCCAAAGCGTGACCTTCTCGTCCCTACTTCGAAGGTGTCGCAGTGCCGCATCGAGCGAGGCCGTGATGCCGAGGCGCGACCCTGAGATTTCGATGGTGTGCGTCTTGTCCGGGCGACCCCAGGTGTACGAGAGTGCCTTGAATAGCCGCGGGGTGGCAACCGAGGTGCTCGAGATGTCACACACGAGCGGGCTCGAGAAGTGGGCGCCGCTGCCGTTGCCTTCGTCTGTTCGGGTTGCAGGAGCTGATGCAGGTGCAGGTGCTATTCCTGAGGAGGGATAGAGTTCGAGAAGTCTGATGTGTGTCGATGCCGACGGGAGGGTCGCCCGGTCGTCGTCGTAGGTGAAAGGGACAGGGGCATGCGGCTCCGGAAGAGACGGCACGGAAGGCATGGTTGCCGTGGACGCTGGGACCAGACTGCGCGGCTATTCGAGACAAGGAACGCCCATGCACGATTGTTTGATAGCGTTTAGGTGGCGAGGTCGTTCTTTTAAAGTACTCAAGGAATCCTGCCCCGGTAATGGGCTGAGGTTGGGTATCCTGGGCTTCCAGATTGGGTGCGGAGATGGAGACTATTGGCGGCGCTACTGCAGCTGTCATGCATCACCAAGCATTTACGGAAAACGGCTTAAATTCATGTCGATGATATCCAGGGGTTAGTTTGTGTGTTAGTTCAGTAGGTTCAAAGATGGAGTCTTCATTGACTAAGGGCACTTTTCAAATCATTTCGAACTCGCGGGTAGGACTATTCATATGAGAAGGGTCTGTCTCTTGAAAACAACGGCATATGCAGATAATATTCCCGAGGTGCTTTTACTGCTTTTTCCTCTACTGTGAAAACCCCTACTGGGTGGGCTCGAAACTTCCTCAACATGCAGATAATATTCTTGGGGACACACGCCATAGGATGACCCCACCATGAGTCCATAACTGAGCCGATATGACAACGTTATGGCAAACATGTCCATCAAACCCGTGTCTAACAAATCTGCGTCCTCGCCTTCTAACGTTGAGCTACCGCAGGGGAAAGGCCCTCAGAGTTGCACAACGGCGCTCGAGTAGTAATCTACAAATCTGTGTATCTGTTTGTACCAGTTCATGTCTTGAAATTGATTGCTTCGGTATGGTATGTCAGATAAGGAGAGTTCCAATGTTCCACATACATGAGAAAGTTTGTCGAACAAGTTCAGCCTATGCGAGGCAAAGAAAATTTCAGAGGTCATGAGGCAAAGCATTGTGTGACAGTTATACTGTCAAGTATGTGCGTTCTTAGTGACAGAGCGTCCGACACAGTCGGCTTTTGTCAAGCTCGCAGAATTGTCTTAGTAGTTCGTCGATGGTCTCTGGCCACAAATCATGATTCTTGTTATTGTGAGTGGTCAGATCACCTCCCAGGTGAGAGCCATTCATTGGTTTCCCGCAACACCCGTCTCGCCTGATGGAGCTCCCGGTCTGCGATCTCCCGTTTGACATCTGACAAACATCTCGACAAAGACTCGATGGCATGGAGTCCATCGAGGTGCCAGAAGTGGTTTAATCAGCAGCCTACAGGAACAGATAATAAGGCACCCAAGGATTTTGGGGATCTTGATTAAGGACAAGTACCACGAGAGAATCTTTGTTTGATGCATCGAAGTTTAGGGCATCCGATGTTGTCTCAACTCAATGAACGAGCTTGCCAGCATTGAACGCCATGCAATCGTTGTTCTGTTGTTGCTCATGATTACGATGCCCAACGATCCTCATTTCTTGTGTCAAGTGCAACGAAGCCAAAATGTGCGAGACTCAACAACAGTTTGCTGAAGAGAAGCGGGGGATCGTACGTTATGTGAGACAGACAGACGGATTCATACATGTGCCAAGGCTCGCGTTAGGATGTGCCGCGAAGCTGAACCTCACGGCCCGCGGAGCTGAATTTCGTGGCTGGCTCAAATCTACCGGTATGAGACATGGAGAACAGCCCCCGCAAGAGAATTGTCAGTTATTCACTTATATAAACCTATCAAGAATGACTGGATTTTGTCTACCCTTGACCGAAGATTCGCTCCAGACTCGACCAATTCTTTGGTCATTTGCCCCTCATCATCGCCCAATTAATTTCTCCGACCACCCGGTCGTCATCATGAATGCCTCTAATAATCTACGTGTCAATCCTTCTTCTGGAGGGTCGAGTTTCCACTGTCGTGTGGGGAAACTACCGGTCCCGCCGAAGCCAACCAAGTCATGGGGATTTCCAACTCCAGGTGTACAGTCTCCAACGCCGGCTATGGTCATGACGAAAGATTATTTTATCGAGTGAGTATATGTCAATTGTATTGCATGACATATATGTCTGACTGATGCATTATAGCAATACTAAGTTGGAGGGTATCCTCGACGACGGCGAATACGATTACATAGTCGTCGGCTCGGGCTGCACCGCTCTCGCTTTCATCCAGCAAGTACTTGACAAGGAGGACTCTGACGCACGCATCCTTTGCCTCGAGCGAGGAGGTATGTAGTTGCTTCCCATAGCATGACGACATCGCGAGTCTTCTTGCTGAATATTTGTAGAATTCTGGCTTCCTGCACATTTCCAGAATCTGCCTCTTCCATTCAAGACCGTACTCGGTGGACCATCGGAAACTTTTCCATGGACATTGTCCAAGAAGACGTTTAGTGACCCGCTGCTCAAATTCTGCCATGGGTCATGCCCATTTTTTGGGGGAAGATCACTGTTCTGGTCTGCGTGGTCTCCTCAGCCCAAAGTCAAGGACATGACAGACTTCCCGAGGAGCATGATCGATGCCACCGAGAAGCCCGGTTTTTGGGACAGCGCTAAGAAGCTGCTTCACGTTACGGGTGCTGACGAAATCGGAGATTCTGTATATTCAGGCCTTCAACGAGAGATCGACCAGAGACTCAAGGACCGACATGAACACATCGCCACCGCCGAATACAGTGAACCGGCTCAGTTGGCAGTCGGTCGCGGTTCTATTAGGTCAAATCTCCGTTTCAACAAGTTCTCCACACCGGCGCCATTGCTGGAAATCTATGAGAAGCAAAAGTCCAAGAATGCAACAGCGTCTCTCGATATTCTCCTGAATTGCACTGTTAAAACTCTTGGTGCGGTTGACGAGGACCGAGGTCATGTCCACGCAATCGAAACCACTCGAGGCACCATCACGTGGCAAGGCGACAATACGAAAGTGATTCTTTGCGCAGGCGTGAGTATCTCAAGCTGATGAGAATCCGCACTTTGAGCTGACACATACTGAAAAGGCTTTCCCCGCTGCCACTATACTGCTTAACAGCTTCTCAGAGTGCCGCAAAACAGTTGGCAAGCGTGTATCGGGACACTTCTTGACGCACATAGTTGCGCGAGCACCGCTATCTGCATTCAAATGGCACCCCGTGGGCAGCAAACCCGAAGACCGCAGACTGGAGATCACCGCCCACTATCTGGCTGGCAAGGATTCAACCAGTGGCCAGCAGTATCATGTCCAGATCACGGCCATCCACAGCCCGCACCCGAAAGGGGATGCTGAAGATGCGGCCCGCGAATGCCCAGATTATGCCGCAGCTGCTACCTACGAGCAGCTCAAAGGCTCGGAAGAGCATGTTGTCTTTGTGTGTGCCACACTCGGCGAGTTCTCCGAACGCAACCAGGAGAACTGGTTCAAACTGGACCCCAGCAACCCGGACGTGACTACCAACATGAAGCTGCAATATACGCTCACCGAGTCCGACCGACAGCTGTGGGATACCATGGACCAGGCAACTTACGATGCCGTTGATCAGATGGCCATGCCCTATGGGGAACTGCCCATTGCAGATGTGGAATACTGGCACATGGACAAACAAGACTCTAGTAAAGGGTCATGGAAGTTGGGCAAGCCGGATGTGTCAGAAATCCGTATACCTGGCATTGTCCACGAGACAAGCACCGCCTTTATGGGTTCAGACCCATCAGACGGCAGTTCTGTTGGACCAAGGTACAACGTTCATGGCGTTCCGAATGTGTTTGTCACCGGTGGTGCTCTCTTTCCGACCGCAGGCAGCTGGAACCCGACCTTGACCATGTGTGGGTTTGCTCAGGATCTGGCGCGGCAGCTGGAGGAGGAACGCCGCCACAGATAATGTACGATTGGGCTCTTTCATCGCCTAAAGGTGTCTTACTTAGTAAGTCTTCATGAGGAATTGTCTTGAATGAAATTGGAGGGTTCGAATCAGGTTTTAAGCCACATGGTATGGAGGACGTGAGCTCATGATGAGGAGCCAGTCCCACATCGAGATGGCGAGACCCTGAATTCCCCGCGACGAATCCCTGCAACTTGGCTTGCATGCCGCGTGGATACCGCACCCGTAGGTAGCCACACCAAGATGGATATTCTGTGGGCCATGGCATTTTAGTGAGTCCAACCAGCGGCTTCAGTGACACATTGTCGGAATCAGCTCAGGTGAGGACACGAGGATGGTTTGAGTTGCATTGATTGATGGTGATGAGTGGAGGTGAGAGTGTTTAGTGACCATGCACAAAAGTTCAGGGGGATAATTGTGCAGCATATAATGAATGAAGCCTATCTCATGGACACAAGTCGCCAGCAGAGGGGCATGTCACTCACTGTTGGTTGCAAAACTCAGTGACAGCAGCCAGCAGCAGTGACAGACAGCGGTGACAGTGACAGGCGGCGGAGCGACTCGTCCCTGAACAAAGCTGAAAATGCCATGTTTTGGAAGATGGAGCTTTGGCCCCACTGCGGACACAGCTCCGTGGTGTCTGATTCGGCAATCTGGGCTGCTAGCGCGAGCAAGAAAAAAATTCAGACTGGCCCCGGTGGATTGGCCGATTAACGAGA